>QVXC01000622.1:0-15302 GCA_003501895.1 Phaeosphaeria sp. A1 3.1a | reverse complement strand
CCTCTGCTTTCCTACCCCAAAGGAGCACCTGGCCGATGAGATTGAGCGTGTGAGGGCCGCAGCGGAGGCGGCGGTGGATAGGGTCAAAATCCCACTCTGGTTTGTGCGCAATCGCTTGTATCGTAGAGTCGTTATTGCTGGCGTTATTAAGCACGAAGTAACTAATCTTGCGCGTGTTTACTTTGAACTTCTGCAGGATTGTTAGCACTACCTTAGCTATCCTCTTACCAGTATGAGCGCCTGTAAGCTGAGGCAGCGCAATATGCAAGTCGTGAAGCTTGCCGTCGGCCGTGACGTAGTGGGCGACGATACTAAGAAAGCCCTTCTTGCCGCCCTTTGTCGTCCATCCGTTAAAGCTTAGGTGGATCTTAGTTACTGATCATGACAGTTCTCTGACGACTAGCGGTAACAGGTAGTCGTAGAGGCGCATAACGTATCGCGCGACGCTATTATGAGAGCTCCAAGGCGCGTCCTCAGCAAGTGGGTTGGCGAGGGCTATCATAGCGCGAAAAGCAGGCTTTTCGAACTCAGAAAGTGGGTAATTATTCTCAATAAGACACCCCACAGCTGCAAGCCGAAACTGCTGAATATTGAAGCCGCTAAGCTGGTTAGCGACTGCCTGGGCGAGTGGTTTGCCAGCTTGCAGTGCGCTGTAAAAACTGCTTTCTAGCCTCATCTTTGGTGTCTTTCCAGGTGCCAATATCCCATGGCCGACCTTCTTATTAGCCAGGTGACGCTCAGCAGCTGATATTGAGCTCGTAGTATGGAAGATTCCGCGCCCAAAGTCAGTGGCCTTGCTGAGAAAGCAGAGGTGACAAACCCAGGAAATTCGGGCTGGATCGCTGCGAGAAGCGACGCGATAGCTATGTTGATAGACCCAGCTTTTCTTGTATTTGTAGGTAGAGAGTGGCAGCTAGAACTTCTTTAAGCGACTCTACTCTATGCCGTCGTGATTGTCTATAAGATGAGCGTCAAACGCTTCAATTTCCTCCTCGCTCTCCTCATTAGGCGCTTCTAAAGCCGCCGCGGTGGCATGCTCGCTGCCTTTAGGTGGTGCGGTGATAGAGTCTGCAGCGCGCGACTCTCGAATTCGCGCTTCAAATGTGGGGGCCTGGGACGCGCTTACTAGGGCTTGAAATGCGTTCGCGAGAGGTAGAGGAGAAGGAGATTTTGGCGGTTCTGGTGGCTCCTGGGAGTTGATATTAATGGGCTGACTGGTGGTGCCTTTGGCGCGTTTCTTTGGGCGTTGTGATGCGCCAGAACTACCACGTTTAGCGGGATTTTAGGGGGTGTTAGGCATAAGGGCGGCGGCAAGTAGATAGGGCGGAAAATACTGGGTACATGGCACGACGCGTCCATAAGGATGATCTGCGTGGCTTATCCATACTATAAGTTAATAAGCTAAACTACAACACCATAAAGCTATCGTGAGATGGCTTTTACTGCAAAACCAGCTGCCTCAACGCCTACTACCGCCCAACCGCCTACAAGCTACACACCAATCAAGCCACCTCAAGCTATCAAGCTTTTTGCCCCACCTTCAGCCGGCCGGACACCTATTTTAAGAGGCCTGTGGCTGGCTAGCTGGCTTGAGGAAAATAGGTATCCAGCCATCCGGCCATCAGGCTAGCCGGCTTGTTGACATGTCTGAGAGTAGCACATGTCTGACAGCTTTATATGAAAGTCTTAACAACCGCAATTAATTGAAATTATCACTAAACGACTGCATGACTCCACTTCTATCTCAGAGCTTCCAAGGACCGTGTAACCCCTTCCCCCCCCCGGACCCCCTTCATTCGGCTAGCTCCATGCGCGATTAGCAATTACTACCTGATACGATAACATTGTATCTATCTGTATCAAACTCCTGACCATTGACATATCCGATTCCCAAGTCCCAATCAACCCAAGTCGTGCATGTATTGAGGATATCCAAAGCATAGCTTGCCAGGTAGCGGCAGTTTGGCTGGATGAAGTAATTGTTGTCGTTGCAAAGGTGAACTGCGGATCCCCAAGAGCAAGAAATGCGGACGCAGGAGTTGGGCTGTACGCCGCATGCTCCTCCCAAGCCATTCAGATACTGATATTGCTCGAACGCGCGGGACCAGATGGTGGAACTGCTGAAGCGTCCAGGGATGTTGCAGATTATCCCATCCTGGGTAATGTCAGAACAGAACTAGCACAGGAGGCAAATGTTAGCCAGGAGGGAGTATCACCTTGTTTCGCTTCTCAATGGAGCTGTTTGGGCCTACGTTGACCTCCCCAACCACATAAGGTTCTTCTGGAGCATAGGTTGGGTTGATTGTCAGGATTTGGTTCAACACCGACTACAATCTAAAGTTAGCGCGGGTAAACCACGAGACCAAGCACGAGCTATGCAACCCCACCTCGGCAGTCCCAGTAAGGGTGACATTGGGGCCGTTGGGGACAATAGGTCCGGTCCAGACAAGATCACTGAGGGGAATATTACTACCAGGAGCTGTAGGCGTTGCTGAAGCCTAGAACCAATGTTAACAGCGGTACTGAAAGCCTTCCCATGTAAGCAATTCAACTTACGAATCCGGCAGCAAGTGCAACGACGACTGAGATAAAGATCATGATGGTAGAGACTTTGGGTAGTGGGAAGTTATCTTGAGCTTGAAGTCGAGCTGTGAAGATCTGAACACTGATGCTCCTGATGTTTACTCTGATGAGAGGAATCATCGTCCTCTTATAGCTGTAGTTCATATCTCAGGCCGCCAGCAGCCAAGGACGTAGAGGTTGATACATAACGCAGGTCCTAGAGATGAAGAGAAAAGATGGGCTAGTTCATGTCACTGTCACCATAACAAGTTTCTTATACGAGATCAACCAACATGTGTTATCCGCTGCAGCAGAATGGGTGTACAGTGGTAAAGTGGTCATTGGATCGTTGCAGACCAGACTACTCGAATGTGTAGGCTAAGTGAGGACCGGAGTCATCGCCAAGTGGGGACGAGATGTCGCCAAGAGAGGGCTGTTGTTGTCCCTAGAGGGGGCCAGATTTGTCGCAAGATTAGAGCTCGAGTTGTCGACAGAGTAAGGACCGGAGTTATCGCCAAGGGAGGACCAGAGTCATCGCCAAGTGGGAACCAGAGTTGTCTGCCATGTTGATGATAGCGTAGTGAACAAGGCTCCCTCTGTGTCAGCCTCGGTACCAATGTGCCCAACGTGATGCTCCTCGCCGTACCCATCTCTCCTCTCGGGCAGTTGTACCTGCTATCGTGCAAGGCCCTGATTTCGCTGGTCCTTTGTCTTAGGCGCGAGGCAAAACTCATCAACCGCGGGGCCCCTCTACATGATCCACCTGCTCATTGTCTGTTGCAAAGCTGCCTGGGCCATGGTAGACCTGGTCAAATTCTTTGTTCTTGGTACCTCAGGCCCAACAATAGACTGTGTCGCCCCCATGATTTGATAGACAGTCGATGCAGAGAGAGATCCAGAAGACGTTGGGAAATGTGGGGAGTATAGGTTCGCAGCGATATTTTATAGTAAGCGCCATGGGAGGCAGACGCTGCGCAAGCACGTCAACAGTTGTCCATGAGATAGTCACTTCTCACTTCCGCAAATTTGCTCACATCATGATGTTTTGTCGGGTTCATATTCTGACTCTGTACGTCTTTGACTTATTTCACAGATCCTACCTCGAGAAGCCGTCGCGGATCTGGACAAACGTCGTGTATCGGTCCCTCGCCCACCTACGCGTGCGCTTCCCAAACATAGCCATGGGTAGACTGAGACCCATTATCAGAAGGCCAAGAACGCCAAGCACAATGAAGCAGTTCTCCATGCCGGAATCGATCCAGAAACTGGCGACGAAAGTGAACAGCATGGCAAGCGTGTTGTTGATGACAGCGACGCCGACCATGCCTTCGAGAACCATATCACTGCAGCTGTTAGTACAATCTTGTAGAGTAGGATAGGGGACCCACGGGAAGGAGTCTGCGAGATATGACAGACTCAAGTCGCCGGCGCAACCATAGCCAAAACCGATGAAGCCCAGCCCAACATACGGCACGGGCCAGTCCCACCCTCGAGCTGTTCCGATGCCAAAGAGCCATAGACCGGTGGGAAAGATCAATGTGCAGAGCGCCATTAGATAGAGGCGGTACTCGGCCTCCATGACACCTTTGTTGCGCTTGATCATCCACTGCATGAATGCATCGCTACCATAACCGCCATAAGCGCAACCAACAAGACTGCCTATGAGCGTTGGAATGTTCATATTGCCCACAGCGGCAGAACCATAGTTCCACGGCTCGCCCGACCATGTGTCTTCTTGTAGCGTAAGATAGAAGGTCAAGCAGGCCTGTTGGAAACCCCACTGCAGTCCAGCGTACCAGACGGCAGGAAAAGTGAAGACGCGTAGAGTGTGCCACAGGCGGTTAATGTACTGCTTGAAGCCTGTGCCACGCAAGTTCGGGGCTGGGGTGATGACGCGGATACACTGCCAGTATGTCTTCTTGTGGTGTGTGGAGGACAGTGCTCTATCTGAGGCGGCTTCGTGTGGTGCTTTCTCGGCATCAACATCGATCGGGGAAACCTTTCCGACAGATTGTTCAGCGTCGAGGATCACACGTTCTTCGCTTCCGGAAAGGTAGCGGTCGCGCGAAAATTCCGTCTCCTCGAGGCCGAAGTAGAAGACAATGAGACTGCCGCCGCAGATAATGGCCCCGACATAGCCAATCCAACGCCAGCCAAGCCCTTCAGATACGTAGGCACCGATGAGAGGGCCAAGATATGTCCCAATGGCTGTAGCAAATGTGTACATGCCCAGTACACTGCCAGTCTGGTGCTCGAACCAGATATCGAGGAGCGACAATTGCGCAGTAGCTTCGCCAACCGACTCAGCGGCTCCGACGAACAATTGGCTCCACACGACGCCTGACACGCTATCAATGCGCGCATACCATATGAGGCCACCGATATTGAGCACGAGCGAGGCAAGATAGCCCAGTCTTCGCCCGTACAGATGTACAAGCGGCGAGCTCAGGAGTGCCCAGTATCCAATGCCGATGAACAGCACACCAGCACCAGTATTGAAGACATCGTAACTGATGCCGTACTCTTCGTTGACTCCGTCAGACCCAGAGCCCGCGTTGTTCGAGGTTGCCGCAGTGAAGCCAACCATGTATAGGACGAGGAGTGAGTGCCAGATTTTGCGCCATAAGGACCAGCGCAGCGGATCGTTGGGCGAGTTCGTGGGTTGAGGGACGAGGACGATGCTTCCTGACTTCTGCAGCGACGAGTCTCCCGTCAAGCTATGGCCGTTCTCATCGTATAGTCGTCGCGTGCCGGGAATGATTTCTTCTTCGCCGCCGTGCGCATTACTGCGACGGCGCATTCTGTTGGCGGACATGGTAGGTCACAATCGGTACCAGGCTAACGCCTCCAGCGTCGCGATTGTTAGCAGAGCAGCATTGCAGTAAACAACTGGGTCGTGGAACACACGCGAGCAGCGAACAAGGAAGACTTTGTCGTTATCGTCTTATCTCGGAAATGACGGCGGCGGCGCAAAGTCCGAACACACTAACGGGTGGGATGCCTTATGCGCCAAACTTCGGGTTGCGACCAATCTCCCCTTCGTAGTCTAGCGACTCGACGAAGAAGTCCTTCAAGCTGTTTTCAACAAAGTAGACCTCCACCGAACGGAACGAGATGCGCGAGGCAACTGATGGCAACTTCGATAGACCATCGAGGCGCGCATGGTAGGCACGTTGGTGGTGAGCATTTAGAAACGCGAAAGCTTGAGGAATTCAGAATTCCTCAATTGCGAATGCACTTAGAGAAAGAAGCATTCGGCAAAGTATCTTTTGCCGTCGGAGCCCTCCACGATACAACCCTCCAACGCTCAGTTCACCAGCTAAACGCCTCGTCTATCAAAACATATGGACGGCATCGTTCACCAGATCGCGCAAGCCGAGTGACCGTCATTCTCACATCGTCTGCCATTCCTGGAGGTCCACAGGCTACGATCGCCACGGGCCCCAGGTCCATATTGACTGCACCTAAGAGTTCTCGGGAGATGATTGCATCTAGATCCATCCGTTGGCCCACGAGCGTTTCTGTCTTGATGCTACTTGGTAGAGACCGTAACATTGGTGCCATCTGTGTAATGAGGCCGGACTTCCGGCTGGACCAGAAGAGCTTACCAGCGGCAGCCTTGCTGTTCCTCAGGAAAGGCAGACAAGCTGTGATACCAACACCACCGGCGATGCACAACAGAGTATTGCAACGTGCGAGTTCTGAGCCGTGTTGTCCGGAGTGATTGTACGGGCCTTCAATCAACACACGAGCCCGAAGGACACCGCTGGCTGCAAGAGCTTTGTTCTTGAGGATTTTGGTGAACCCAGTCTGGGTGCGTGCAAAGAACGCTGTGTGGATGGGCTCATTTTGACTGTTGCTCGAGTCCGTTGCCGAGCAAGTTGTGTCGAATTGCTTTTCGCCTTTGACGTCGGTCCCGCTCATCGCAGGACTCGAGGACTTCTCCGTCGCATTACCTAATCTTCTCACGCTATTCTCCGGCCAAGTGCCGCAGATCGAGAAAGGATGCGTCTCCCAAAAACGCCAACTTGAAGTGGGAAAGCAGAGATACGCGACACCAGAGCCGTAGTTCCTTCCCTCAATCTCGATCCGTAGGTACTCGTCGTCAGTGTCCGTAATTACTGTGATGGTAGCCGTACGACTTCCCTGCATACCCATGCGAATCAGGCGGAGAAGTCGGTCCAGTGCCCAAAGCCCAGCTGCGATGAACATCCAGATCTCGTATCCCCACTTGTACCCGTAGACATACCAGATGTGGTAGTAGTATCCAACGAGGAACAACAACGAGAGCACGATGTGCGATACGATGAATAACTCGTAGAGTCTACGTCGCACCAGAGGAAGAGAGAACGGGATCATTGCGCATGCTGCAACAGTCCCCACGATACCCCATTGCCAGTACAACCGAGCGAATTCCACGGCGTACCCACCAGCCTTCGCATAGTACGCCCAAAGCATGCATGAGTGGATTACTGTGTGGGCGATAGTCCAGTAGCCGAGCCAGCGATGAAGCAACAGGTACGTGCCGTAGCTCCAGTTGGTCAGGTAGAGGAGTACGCTATTGCGTGAAGAGAACAACACCAAAGCAACGAGATTACCCATGGCCATGGTTCCGGCACGGTTGCCAACAATACTGGTGGTTTGCTTGCTCAATGATGTGAAGCTCGTTTGCGGTTGCGTAATAGTGTAGGGCGCAAGTAAGAGGATGATGTTCAGGAAGCTGATCAGGAGGATGTAGAGCGTGTGACCTCTATTGGGAACCGCAATGCCAGCCACTTGTTCTCGATGATGTCGACCAAAGAGAGCCGGCTCAATCATGATCGATCGAATGTGAGTCCAAGCGGGACTTGTTGTGAGAGCTGGGAGGAACCGAAGCATTGAGAGGAGGATGGGCAGGAACATTGCAACTATGGCGATGACTAATCTATTGAACGTCAGCGACTTAGCCAGAGCATCGCGTGTTATAAGAAACTGCTCACGTCATAGTGGTATGCCCCTTCTCGTTGATCTCAAAGTCAGACAGATAATTGTAGTTCAGTTGCCATTGAATCGGATCAACAAGTCGCGTGCGATTCAGCGCACTGCTGCCTCCAATGGTAACGCCAAGTGGACTGGAAACTTTGTAAGGTGTCAGACCAGCTGGAACTTTTGAAGGTGCGGAATGCGTCATGTTCGACGCTGCAGCAGTCTGCTCATCCTCCCGGGCAGCTCGGAGGGCATCTCCGTAAGACATGCCAGGGACATATTGGTATTCGCCGACGGTCCCAGTTCCAAGGTGGGACATCCAGTAGTCATCGATCTTATCGCTTGCCGGGCTGTCGCTGAGTGGGCAGTAGACGTCGATGCATAAAGCCATAGTCTTGAGGAAGGTGAAGTCCTTAACGAAACATTCTGGAGGCGTGGATACAGGGTTGTGAACCGTCCCATGATTCGAGGTCGAAGACTTCGGCGTGCAAGACAGTGTCTGCTTCCGGACGACATTGCGGCAGGCGAAAGTGCATGGTGGGTCGTAAAGAGTCTTCCCATACCCTATCATGCCAGTACCATCGCCAGCGACACCTTGTAGCAACAGCTGGAGAATGGCGAAGCGTGAAGCAAACTTTGAGATCTGTCGCATCTTGCGATGGTTCGAGGTCGTATCTGGGAAAGCAAAGACTCAAAAAACACAGACAATTGCAGGGGCTTAGTCTGTGGTATATGGGACGTGACAGAAGCCGCACATATTGGGTAGACTGTGCATGCAGGGCTCACATATATATTTGGATGTTGCCGTCTTGTCTGACGAACCAAAAGCCCCAACATGCAATCGAAACTTGCATAAGCGAGGATCCACTGGCTTTGACTGCATGCAGCGTTCCAGTAATCTGGACAACTCCAAATCGCCTGAGCATAGGCTCACAGGGCAGAACGTCGCGATAAGTTTTTTGCTTGCGATGGAAACATTCGCTAGACCAGCGAATGAGATACGAGTAGTTTTGAGCACTTTTGGCCAAAATGAGTATTGTAAAAGTCTTGAACGTCTTGGGGTTCCTTGGCTTGAGCAAGTATCAGGCCGAATCCAACGATGTGCGGTTTAGCGTCATTCTTCGGCGGCAGTTCTGGCTTACGGTATCTCCAAAACAGCTGCACAGAACAACAAGCAATACAGGATGTGCTATAAAGTCATGCTTCGGGTCAGAGGTATATATACTGACAAGTGGCGATTTGAGCAGTGTGTTCACTTCGCAACATCATTAAACCGACAGCTCGTCAAGTTTAGCTCGAGGGAGCAGGATTTCTCGAGTAGATGTCGACGCTATGCAACTCTGAAGAGTTCAATGCTGGAATCTCCAACTCACTGTCTGGCCACAAGCGCTAGCTAATAAGAGAGCTTGGGACTCAATGAATCTATTTACCTGGCCATTTAATGTCTGATATCCTTGAAGTATCCCGTCAACGTAATGCAACGAAAGATCGGGGGAATACCGGATACCGCAGTCACGAAGGCCATCTAGACTTCCGAGTACAGGCAGATCTCGACAGATTTCAAAGCATTTCACCACTCAAGCGAACAGTAAAGCAAAATCTCTTCTGCTCCGAAATTGACGCAAAGCCAAAGTCCAAATACAGTGGGCGACGGAAGTCTCAATACTCCATCAACAATGATCTTCTTCGAGTACCGCATACTTCAAGGACAGGAGATTGTGTGTGTGTGTTTGCAAACATTACAGTCAAGCACCAAAGCCGAGTCCTGCGGAATGTCAATTTGCATTGAGAAAAGTGCACGTGGAACACTTTGCTGACCAGATTTGGTGGGGATATGATGTAACAGACCATGAAAGCAGGTCCACTTCTGGTCCAGATTGTGTGAAATGCAGAGGTGATAATTAGCACGGTATGGTGGACAAAAGTTGCGATCAGCCAGGTAGGTACAATTCTGGCAGCTTTCAGTCCATTTCATATTAGTGAACGATTATTATCCTTTTCAGAGGTAACTGACTTCTCTTTCAATGAAGCAGTGTAATCTTATTGCTTGACTTTCGGAGACCCATGCTGCCACCCACCATACCGAGCGTCTTATTTGTATGACTTTGTCGGCGTCATATTGCCTCTTGCATCCACCCTGAAAACATGCTCTCGGACAATAGTGCGCCCATCATCTGCTCGACGTTGTCGCGGTGGAGGGAACAGATGGTCCCTCCACGGATTCTTGCTATTCTCCCATGTATTTGGATCGTCTGGCCTCGGACCTGTCACAGGGCCATCGTCCTTCAGGCGTGAGACAGGGTGGTCGAGAGGCGCAACCGTGAAGAGAAGACACGCAGATTCTGCTTCGTTGAGACATTGGAAGACGTACACGTTGTCGATCGTCTTGAGACCGACTTGCACCTTGCGCTCGATGAGGAATTGTGCGGAGCAGGCACCGTTGGGACTGCCTAGGAAAGGTCTTAGTGGATCGACTTTCGAATCATGATCGAGTTGCGTGTACTTGAGATGGCTTTTCCCTCATCTGCAGTCATCGGAAACATGTGGCCTCCATAAATAAGCTCTACGCCGGCGTTGTCCAGCGCGCGCTTGATGAGCGAATTGGTCGCGTCGTTGGCGATAGAAAGTGACCAGAAAGACTCTATGTTCCTACGTGAATCTTCAGGGACCCATTCTTCCCACATTGCCCATATCATGTCTGACATTCTTTGTAAGGGTGGGAGTTCAGCTGATTTGAAGTCCCGTGGATGTAGTTGTTACAGGGCTTCCCAAGGACTTTCGAGATTCTGGGCCATGATGGCTTCAGGGAAATTTAGCATTGTTCATAACAATGTTGTTTCGTATGCTATCTTCCCTAGTCCAGGATGCACAGCCATGTGGAAGAAACCGCCGGTAACTTGGTAATTTGATCAGTCCTTGCCTAGTCTGATCCAAAATAAACTTACGCGTCGCACTTTCCCATAAGGATCTGTATATGGTTGCTTCTCCTGAAGGGTGTCTGCGTGTAAGCCCAGGGCACCTTGTACGGTCACGTGGACTATCCACCAGCCAATCAGCCCACCACTCCATGTATATAAACCTACGTCACAGACCTCTCGATCATCAGATCACTACACAATACATCTTACATCATATATCAACCGCCCTTTAGCTTACACTGCGTCCAAAGGATCGTAGTGAGTGATGGCCCCTGCTCTCAACCTGCCCCCATCCTCGACACACTTATCCGAGTACCTGAGTTTGCGAAGCATCTTGTCAATGCCCCAGTATTGACCCTCAGTAAAGTCGCAGTAAGCCTCGGCCCCTTGTTTAATGAACTTATAACCCCATGTTGCGAGATCGTCTGGACCCTTATGTAAGCGTCCACAATTTCCGCAGAGAACTTGCTGCAGAAAACTGACCTTTCGACCAACGACTCTGAACAGTAGGCCGAGGTTTTGGTAGCAGCTGACCGACGTCGAAGTCTGAGTACGACATCTGTGCCAGCATCTTGGTCCCCTTGCACACAAATCTCTTCCACACTAGATCAGAGGCCGGTTCCGGAGGAGGGCCATACCAGGCCAGATCGGGTCCAGGGAAGGCTGGCCTCTGAGTGTTGATTGATGCCAAAGTGTCAGAGACATTCGATCCTGAGCGTCGGACATGGTGCTCAGCATGGTTTGATTCAGCCCATGTGCAACAGAGGAGGGCTGCAAAGAAGATGAAGAAGCAGAGGCGCATGGTCTCAACGAGATCATAGAGCGAAAGAGTAGTAACGTGGTCGCTTTTGTGAAGATATGCTCCCGCTCTCAAGTACTAGCGCCCTTCCATCCAGGTAAAGGCAGTGAGAGCAGGAAAACACATGAAGACCTCGTTGGCCCTGCTTTGACTCTCAACTTATTGCATGAAGTACTGCGGGTGGAGAGCGCTGGCGACAGTGAGGATCCCCGCAGAGCAATTCTGTCTTCACCTTCACCATCACTACTCCCTGACTCATCGCGCACATACCGGCTCTTTCCCACAAACCTTCCCTCAATCCCCCCGATCTTCCACACACATAAAACCGATATTCAAATACGCACACTCAAGACGATAAGCTCACCATGCGTCTCCTCCCCTACCTTCTCGCCATCTTCATGGCTCTCACCACCCTCATCCTCGCCGCCCCCGCCATCGAGCCCGCCATCTCCATTATCAATAGCACCGCCAACAACGCGCTCCTCACCCGCGCCGAGAGCAAAGAGTGATCCAAGATCGAGCGCTACGCCTGCGGAACTTACATGCTCGAGGACGGCACGCGCCAGGACTTTGTCAAGCCAATTGCCGCGACAGCGCCGACCCGATTTGCGGCAAGGTCGACTATGCGCCGTACGACCCGGCCCATCCGGGTGAGGAGAGCTTCATGATCGCTGCTAAGGTTGATTTTGATTGTGATTGTCGCTGCCAGTTCTACGAGTAACCTTTTATTCGTACCTTCGTTTATGCCATCCGTCATTGTCGTTCGAGGTCTTGGATAGGCAATTCACTGACGCGATGTTTATCAGGCAAGCTTGCTCCTACCCGGTTGTATCATGAGGAGTGGATCGGCTGGAAGGGCGAGGAGGGTCAGCCGCAGTGGAGCAACCCAGTGTATACCGACAAGAAGTTCAGGGGATGGTGGTGCAAGAAAAGGGCTCAGGGCTGGTAATCCTTTGACGAGAAAAGTCGTCAGAGGACGGTATAGCTTCGAACATTCGGTGTGACATGTCATGTGCAGGACAAGCAAGAAGTTCATGCACAGAGAATAGAGCCAGAACAGTAGCTCACACAGCTGCCAAGCAGTGCGACGACTCGAAATGCAATGCATGATTGCATGACTATTTTCCCAACGTGACTGACATACATATGTTGCTGGTGCAAGAACCACCTCAGTACATCGTGATCACGCAGTGCTGCTCACCTGCCGCTCGTTCCCCACACACCTATACATCTCCAAAGTGCCCCGCTTAAGCGACATGTATTGTCTAATCAGGTACCACAGAGCAGGAACGGGACAAGTCATGCCTCCTTGAACGGAAGTAAGCACACCTCGCTCATCCTTGATTGTGATTGGTGCATGCGCCTCGCGTGTGATAGTGACGGGGGAAGCGCCAACCAATCAGGCCATGAGAACGACTAGGCGTTGGTCACCTCACACTTCACGATGCATGTTGATGGAGGAGGTCAGGTGGTGAAGTTTTAGGGAGGATATATCAAGGGGTTTGGCCGTCGTCACCGTGAGTTCATCTGCCACTTGGTTCGAATCCCAAATATGAAGATAATCACTTTCATTGCAGTACTCGTACCACTCGCTAGTGCAGCGAAATGCTCGGCTCCGAGCAACGACATTTGCGCTTCTTTCGTCTACCCAAACGGCACGATATCGCAGGATATACACATCAATGACTCGGGATGTACGGAGGTGGTGGATACGAAGGCCATCAGCGGGATCAGGGTGTACGACTGTTGGTGCGGACTGTGGAGGTTGGTAACACTGACTGAATCTTGGTGGAAATTCGAACATCTGGGTTCACAGCGAAGGAGCCATTCTAAACAATGCTAACTGAAAATTTCAGCGCGTCATCAACGGCAGCATGCAACAATGGAAACGACGAGAGAGTCGCACAGTACAACTCTTGCGCGGGAGAGATGAGCGGGGGTGATTGGAATGGAAGAGTAACGCATGTCAGTTGCTTTCGATTGTAGAATAGGATATGTTGGGGCGGGGGTCGATTAGTGGCTCGAAGAGTAGAGTCCATGACATATCCTCAGATCCACTTCTTTCAAACGGAATCGAGTACTCACCTTCTCTCACTCATTCTGAGAACCTTTTCCCTCCGCCATCCATACCCACTACTTATATCTCATCATCTACTACACTAACTCCTCCATCAACGACTCCCCCACTACTACAGTCCCAGTACCACGCAACACAACATGCGCTTCTCCACACTGATTGCAGGCGTTTTCGCCGCAGCTTCGACGGTGCACGCCTCACCCTTGGCCGCGCGAACCACCGCTTCCGATGAAGTGGCCGGCTCGGTCGTCACCAACACCAGCGTCACCTACTACATGAACCATCTCTACGACGCCAAGACCTTTGCCAACAAGATCAACGGCTATTACCCGCGCCCTCTCACCTACGAGGTCAAGGCGGGCTTTACATGCATCTTCTACCTGTAAGTCTGCATCGAGGATGGCTTGACAGAATGTCTTCGCCATGATAGACTGGAAGTTGACTCTTCCTCAGCGAAGCCACTCGCGGCGTCGGATCCCCCATTGGCCAATTCGCCGGTCCCACCACCGGTATCTTCAAAGACTGGGTGATGGCCTACAAGTGCTGGCCCGGCACCCCCAGCGTCTCCGAGGGCATCGTGGATGCACGCAATGATCTAGCCATTGCAGCCCCTAGGACCTGCGGCTGGGCACACAATCACGGCAACGATGATGGAGACCTCGAGTGCGGACTGGAGAATGATAGTCCACGGGAATTCCTCAACAATGGGACATCGTATGAGGCGGATAGTTATGGGATTTTCGAGAAAGTGACTTGTAGGTTCTTCATGTAAGTACTTACCTACCATAACATGATCCTGGACTCTCCCCTGGGATTTCCGCTAATACGAGAGTAGAAAAAAGGGATCCCCCATAGAAATCAAAGATCTTGCTTCAGGAAACTTCGACGGCCGCGTAGCCACGCATTACTTATGCTGGCGCAGCCCATCCATCATCGCCGCCACGCCCGCGACCGTGTCTGCACGCAACAATCCAACCGATGCAACAGCCCCCGCTGATTTAAAGGGATGTGCCCGCGTCAACGTCCCCGGGTACGGCAAGATCGATCTCTTCTGCGGCGAGAAGCGCCACTGGCTGAACCTCTTCCCCAAGAATGGCGCCGACAATTACGCCGTGGCGAAAGGTGCGACGTGCAGGTTTTGGGTGTGAGTACCTACCTAGTGCTGTTCCTGGCACGGGAGCTGGGTTGTGGTATTTTGCTGACACGGGTGTAGGGGGAATGAATTGCTGCCGGATGT
Organism: Phaeosphaeria sp. A1 3.1a; assembly: GCA_003501895.1. Taxonomy (NCBI): domain Eukaryota; kingdom Fungi; phylum Ascomycota; class Dothideomycetes; order Pleosporales; family Phaeosphaeriaceae; genus Phaeosphaeria; species Phaeosphaeria sp. A1 3.1a. The sequence continues at coordinate 744 of QVXC01000622.1, read as the reverse complement.
TAAGGGGCCGGTGGAGGGGGACTTTGGTGGGAAGTTGGCTACAGAGTGCAAGTGCTGGTTCAATTAGGGCGAGGTTAGAGGTTGGAGCGGTGGTGGGTGGATTGTGGGGGTAAGGAATAGCATGAGAGAGGATATGAGAGATTTGGATGGAGACGGAAAGGTGAGATGTGACTAATGGTCACATATCGTGGTTTGCCTATTGGCACCTTGGTTACTCTGACCATGGCCGAAAATCATACAACTCCCTCAAAGTCAACCTCGCGAGCCCAATAATCGCCCAGTGAGCCTCATAACTTGAGTCCCCCCTCATTCCCTCTTTTCACTACTCTCCCCTCTCACTGAAAACCCGCCCAAACCCCCAACGCCGTAGCCCCAACCGCCAACCCCGCCCTCACATCATTATACGCCACCCACGTGCGAATCAGTGCCAAAAGATCCCTTCCATCCCCCTTCGCCTCCTCCCTCCCTGCATCCTTCGCCAACACATCCCCCCTCCGATTCAACTCGTCATTAACCGGGAAAACAACCAGCAACGTCCACGGCATAACCGCCATAGCCGCAACCGCAGCCGCGACATAGAGATACTGCTCATTCGACTTGTGCGCGGAATACCACGCCGCAGTCAGGAACGCGACGCCGCTGATGACGGAGGATGGAGGGCCCCAGCAGTGGCCGCGGTAGAAGACTTCTTGCCATTGTCTGGTTAGGTGGCGGGGCGGGGTGGATGGGGTGGAGGTTGAGGGG
>QVXC01000621.1:0-15417 GCA_003501895.1 Phaeosphaeria sp. A1 3.1a | reverse complement strand
AGCTTGAATTAATTGAATTGAGTTAACCAATCAAGTCAATCAAGCGAACCAATCTAGATTGCTTGTTGCGGAGTCTGTCTGTAGCGCTGTGACTCTTAAGTTGAAGGAGGAAATTGCCACACAAGCAAAATATTACCATGTACAGGATGGCCCGCTCACTCTGAATGCTTTCCTCTCGTTGGTTGAGGGAGACATCGAAGGGATTGTAGTCGAGACATTATTCAAGTCCGATCAGGACTGGGAACAAGATATTCAAATATATTTCCCCATCGAGGCGACTCTTAGTAGGTCTAGTCTCTAAGCATTTTCGTAATATGGCAACTGATCTTGCTTAGATGGCAGCGCAAAGTGGCTCAGAACACAACCCGAACGTGAAGATCATTACTTGAATACCGTCAACATTGACCAAATGCGCAGCTTGCTCGAAAGCTGCGCAAAAGACTGTCATCCATGGGAAGCCTCGTCCTTTATGCCTACAAGGCTCATTGACGTTGGCGAAGACTCTTGCTCTACACCGCGCCTAGTTATTTCCTCTACCCTTCATCAAGGCGAGGCAGCAAAGTAAGCTGCCCTAAGCTATTGCTGGGGCACTAAAGAGGATGCCGTGACGCAGTTCAAGACCGAGAAAGCATCCCTTGATCAAAGATGCGCATGGCTGCCATCAGCATCGACGACATCAGCCATCAGGGATGCAGTTGCTCTCACCAGAGCAATTGGTCTTCGATATTTATGGGTGGATGCTCTTTGTATCATTCAAGACGACATGCAAGATTGTTTGCGCGAGTCGGGTCAGATGAGTCTTGTTTACCGTCACGCATATGTTACCTTCTGCAGCCTCAACTCTACGAGTTGCCACGAAACACTTCTGAGAAGGACTGCAGCCATCAAAGTACCTTTTCGATCCAAGGTTCGTCAAGAAATCTACAGACACTACTTGATCCGGCTACACCCTCAAATGGGTGACTGGTTCGATCGAACATGCTTGGATGATATGTGCACATGGCAACGTAGAGCTTGGACCTTCCAAGAGCGTGAATTATCCACACGCCTATTACTTTTCGGACACTTGGAAATGCGTTTCAGATGTTGTGCATCTATGTCTTCCGGGTTTAGTTTGGGGATAGAGGAGAATATGGCGACGAAATTTGGTGATAAGATAATCGATCAGATTGCCAAAGTCAACAAAGACCAAATGCCACCAAGGTCATTGTTTGATGCATGGCTTCGTATGGTACATGACTACTGTCACCGCTCGTTGACCCTGGAGAGGGATCGCCTCCCTGCTATATCGGGATTCGCGAGAGTCTTATGGGAAGCAGTTCAGGACCAGTATCTTGCTGGAGTGTGGCAACGCGACCTCCATCGTAGGTTTATGCTGGTCAAGTGGGCAAAGAGCGGAATGCCGCGGCTTGCAGAGCTATCTCCACATTATTCAGCACCGAGAGTACATCGCTCCGTCGTGGTCGTGGGCATCGGTCAATACTGCATCGAGCGTGGCCGTCATTATCGGGCAGGAGCTTATACTCGAAGCAACCATGGTAGATGTGCATGTAGTTACTGAGCCAGGAAATCTCTTCGGGCATGTTTCTAACGGCTTTCTTCAACTTTGCGGCAAACTAGCTCATATCCCACCCTCTCTCCTCCCCTTTAAAGACAATGGAGAGTGGGCTGCTTCAACGTGGCAGGAAACAAATAGTGAAGAAGGTATCTGGATCTCACTGGACTGGCTGAGTAAAGGTGAAGAAGCAGGACTTATGAATCTGGTCATACTTCTTCTCCTTTCCCAAAATCGAGATGAGGGGGTGCAGAAGTCGCCAAAACTATTCGCCCTCGTCCTTCACCCTGCCGATGGTTTGGACCAATACTATCGAGTCGGAATGGTGTCTGCGGACGGATGGGACGCCGTCAAGATTATGAGGTCTTGGTTTAACAGCATTCGAGAAGAAACAATATGTATCATCTAGTGCAGCAAGATAACAAAACAAATGGGCACTGCATGGTCATCAGGATCTTTTCTTGCCATTGAGCACAAGTATGCTACACTAGAAGATGAACTCCTTTTGCCAGATGATTGATGATTCGCTTTCGTCATGCAGCATCGGGCAACATAAGCTCTACGCAACTATAGCTCGGATGCATTTTCAACCAATCCAGAACGTCTTCGGATCCTCATTTCCATTGAATAGGCGGCTCCTTCGCACCATCATCCACAATAGCCATATTTCCCGCATGACTTAGAATCTATGACGTCGAGCGCTAGCATGACTTGACCACCGACAAATTCCCGTTAGCGCTCCTTAGCACTGGGGCGACAGTCGACCGTCAGCCGATTCCGCCTCACCCCGCAACGAGGCACAGGCGCGCAACGGCGTGATGATCCGGGTTGGAGGGCAGCAAGGCCGCATTTCATGCCATCGTTGTAGTCTGGGGAACTCCTAGCCTGGGGTCCCCGCAAGCGTGGGAACCGGAGTATTAAATGCATGTGGATCGTCTTTCCGATGTCGATACTTGCATCTCGTCTCATTCTTGCTCGCGTTTTGTAGCTTAGAGTCATCATGAAAGACATCGATATTGTCGGTCCTGCTATTGCAGAGGTACTTCCAGTCACCAACAAGTATTGGTTCCAGATCCCTCATCTGCGACGACTGAATTTGATCCTTCTCATTCCCCTGCTGTCTTCGGCAGTCGCAGGATACGATGGTATGCCAGTCTTCGAACGCTTCGTCTTTTCCACACGCTGACTGGGGTTTAGGCTCTCTCATGAACGGTCTCCAGTCTTTGACCCAATGGCAAGAGTACTTCGGTCATCCCACAGGTGCTCTGCTTGGACTCGTCAATGCAGCACAATCCGCCGGCTCGGTAGTAGTCCTCCCATTTGTGGGCATACTCTCCGATAAATATGGGCGACGACTCGTACTCCTCACTGGGCTCATCGGAGTCATCGTGGCAACGATCATCCAAGCGACTGCAACCACACTTGCTCAGTTTGTGGTATCCCGATTCGTGGTTGGAGCTGCCGGCATGTTCGTCGTGCAGCCTTCTCCCATGCTGATTGCAGAGCTGGCTTATCCCACCCACCGTGGAAAGTATACGAGTGCCTTCTGGACCATGTACTATCTCGGCGCGATTCTCGCTGCGTGGACTACCTTTGGAACCCAGAATCGCGCAAGCAATTGGAGCTGGAGAATCCCCACCATACTTCAAGTTGGGTACCCTTGTATCCAGCTGGCCTTCTTTTGGGCATTGCCGGAGTCGCCGAGGTATGTATTGCCAAAGTTCTTGGTGTATCACTGCGCTAATGCGTCACAGATGGCTTGTAGCCAAGGAACGAAACGCAGAGGCTCGCGAGATTCTTGCACGATACCACTCCGGTGGCGACGAAAACAGTCCTTTGGTCACAAGAGAGATGAGCGAAATCATCTCTGCCATCCAACAAGAAGTCGCAGCAAAGTCTGTCAAGTGGAGTGCGCTCGTGGCGACTCCCGGAAACCGCAAACGTCTTTTCATCGCAGTCTGTCTCGGAGCTTTCGCGCAATGGAATGGGATTGGCGTGGTCAGCTACTACCTCACGCTTGTGCTGAACTCCATTGGAATCACCGATCCATTCTACCAGACCCTGATCAACGGGTTGCTTCAGATCTTCAATTTCGCAGCCGCCGTAAGCGCCGCACTTCTTGTCGACCGACTGGGAAGACGTACACTGTTCATCTGGAGTGGCATCGGCATGCTCGTGTCGTATATAATCTGGACAGCATGCTCGGCCGTCAACAACGAGCAGAACAACAAAGCGGCTGGATATGTCGTCGTGGTGTGCCTCTTCATCTTCTACTTCCACTACGACATCGCCTACACACCACTTCTCATGTCGTATCCTACGGAAATCTTCCCTTATAGTCTGCGATCGAAGGGAATCAGCTGCGAGTTGCTCTCCATCTACGGGTCCTTGGTCATCCAGGCGTTCGTTAACCCAGTGGGTATGGAGAAGCTGGGGTGGAAATATTATATTGTCTTCTGCTGCTTGCTTGTGGTCTTCCTGGCTGTCACATATTTCTTCTTCCCAGAGACCAAGGGTAGATCTCTAGAGGAGATTGCAGAAATTTTCGATGGTCCGGGAGCATCACCGGATGTGGATGAGATTGAGAAGAAAACGATGTATAGCAAGGAACACATAGAACGCGCGTGAGTATGTGTCAAGTCGACTGCCCAGCCCGCCGTTGAATATTGTGTAGCATTGTACATGGATTTTGATCTGCGTAATTCCAGACTTCTTCAAAAGGAACTCGACTAGCAAATCTAGCTTGCCGGCCATGTATATTGGTCAGTCGTGATGTCTTGTAGATCGCCCGTTTGATGCTGATTTGCAGTCTCAATGCCTGGAAATAGGTCGTTCCACAGCCTACCTTGCATGAGCACATCTACTTCCGCGTCGTTGGCATTCGGCCACATCATGGAGTACACGTTGTTGATTTGGGTTTGAGGCGACTCCTCAGTAGGATAGCCCATCAGACCGGATTCTGGAGTCGTGGCCACTTGGCCATGCTGTGAAGCTCCGTAGTGCTGCAAGAAAGGGCCGCACAGTCGTTGAATCACGGCACTGCAATCCTGTGCACTGGGGTTGACAGGAGCAATCAGCTGCATGGTCCGAATCGTTCGTCTGAGTTGTTCGCGCCAGGTACTAGACAGCGGCGAACTGGGTTCATTCCGTAGACAGACGCAGGGTATTAGAGAGGCCTGGAATAGAAAGTACAAGGCATACCATGCCGACATTGTGGTCGGTGCTGTCGAGCTCCAGAACTCGCTGATAGATATGATGCTCTCCCGTGCTTCATGAAGGCATCGATCATATGCCTCTTGTACGGCGGTCGGCACAGCCTGAGCTCCGTCTTGCGACCTGGCTTGGAGGACTCGCTGAATCACATGGGGTCGATACATGATGATCTTGAAGTTGCGCAAACGCCACCACATGATAGCATGGCTCATTCCAAATCGTGGCGGAATGCTCGCACCTTGACGGTACCAGTCAGGTACGGATAACTCCCACTTCGCCATTAGAAGATCGTCGAGTCGGACGAGCTCGGCAGCAGATGGGAAGGGCATAGAAATGACACGTGTGTATATGTCGTTGGTCAACAAGTGGAATTTGGACTGCACAATCACAGCTGTGAAGGTAGTCACATGTTCCGCTTCGGCTGGAACGGCTCGAGACAAGTTTGTCAGACTTCGATCGAGGATGTTGAGCGGTAACCGTACCTCAACATTCTTGCCAGGCCAGGCCAACGGGCGTCCAAAGGTGACAGCTGCACCAATGTTGAAGACAAATATAGACCACCACACACGCCTACGGATCTCCATATTGAGTGGCGAGATATCCCAATCCCGAAACTCTTTATGGAGACCAAGACCGATCGCCATATGCAGCGCGAGTCCTAAGTAGTTGTAGCCGCTATTGGGTTTATTGCGCTTCTGGAGGTAATTGGACATGAGAGTGAGAGTCTGCACCAGTGTGATGTTGCCAGTCTCTAAGCTCTCGATCGACATGTTGGATTTGGCGGCCATGAAAAGCCTGCGATCTGTGTCGGAGGGAGCCGTCGCCGTGGTGAAGTGACCTATTGCAGCGATGATAAAAGCAAGCGCATGCCAGCTGCGGCCATTTGGTCGCGGAATGACCTGGGAATACTGAGCCCGAAATGTATGCTCTTCCACAAGCGGATAAGAAACGTGGTAGAGGGAGAAATAACCATTGATGGCGGTGTCCAGGTCAATCAGGTCCAGGTCCAACACATCCCAAAGTGGCGTCTGCAGCCAGTGTCCATTATCAAGAGCGGTCGGGTCTGATTCTGCGATCTTTCGGTATGTATGATACTGGGGTTGTGCATCAGGCAACAAAAGTCGCAGCATAGCTGCACCAGACGCGACCCCAAGATAGCCAGCCTCGCTCTCGTCTACTGTCAAGGAAGCCATGCCGTCCACGACACGCTCCTCCTCCCCGGGAGACAGATGCGAGATTTCTGTGGCTACATCACCTTCGCCCCTGACCACCGCACTTTCGGGCGACTGTTCGTCCCAACTGAAATCAGCAGGTCCAGAAGGCGGCCCCTCAAGTTCGACTGGGGCCACCTCAGCGACACTTGTTTCTTCAAGACTGATGGTTGTACCAATGTCTGGCACTGTAGGTATGAGCGAGACATCATCGAGGTCATCGCTGATGATCCTGTCGTTGGAATGGCTGGTGTCGAGTTGGCGTAGTCGCGTCTCAGCTTGTGCAGCACGCTCTTCTGCACGGGCAAGCTGTGCGAGAGTACGACGCAATCCTTCTTCGACCTCAGTCAAATGCTTACGCGTCAGTGGTGTTTTGCTATGGCGTTCATAGAGACAATGTCTTCTATTTCGCCGGCAAGGCCCGCATTCGGGTAATGTTTTGTCACATCGCGCTTTACGGCGGCGACATTCATTGCAAGCCTGTTCACGGTCGCGGTCGCGTTCCCGGTTGTCGCTGTCAAGGCTGTCGATGCTGTTCATGGGCGTCCACTTTTGTCATGGCTGACAATGCTCGGCGTGATGAACGTGGTGTTGATCAACTGAAGTTTGTCGAGCGCGACGTCACCCCGCGATTACTTTAGTGAAGCTGAATCGGTCTTAGCGGGCATCACCGCTTCACCTTCTCTCTTTACCGCGTTTCTTCTCACACGCATAAGTTCACTACTTGAGCAGAACTTGGTATGCCAATTAACTATGCTCTCTGGTAGTGATGTACATCAGCGCCCAGGTCACAGGCTGCTTGCTTAGCCTCATTAATTCTTCGGCCCTCTCGGATCCTTTCAATGATAGCTTTGCGTCCTCCCATTGATCATATGTTGCTCGGCTGTCAACATCTTTCTCCCTGTTGCTGTACTATTTATTGTGCTTAGCTCACATTTCAGGTCACTATTGAAGGAAAATAACGATACTATATCTATTCACGGGCTTGTGGTTGATGATGACCCGATGCACGCTGCTCTCGAGGCGTCCGCCTTTCCACATCTCAACCATGTCGCCCACATTGACAACATACACATGAAGAGCCGCCTGAATCTCGTACCATGTTTGCGACGCATCATTGTCATTTCGAGACCGAAATGTTCGACCCCGGGACCGCCGTCCTGCAAGGGTAGGGTAATAGCACCAATGTATGCGCAGGAGAACCCAATTGCTTCTGCTCTGGCTTGTACGCCGGCGGACAGTACGACACCTGGAGTGGTACTGCGATGATTCGCGGGTCGATGAATCCCTTCAATCTCGATGCAGCACCGGTTGAGAGCCATGCGAATGACAAGTCGAGCATGACATTGTAGCACGACGTGTATTTATGGTCCAATGTCTCTTTCATTGTGTCCCCTTATTAACTTGCCTCTACTGGACTTAAGAAGTAACTCTGAATCCTCCCTCTGGCAACGGCACAATTTCTTCCTCATCAGTGTGCTTGACCTGCGCCATAGAAAGCTTCCAGTTCTCCTGATCGAAGATAGCATATGTCCCTCGCAGGAATGGGTCTCCAAAGATAGCCACAGAATCGCCCCGAGTACCAATGTACGAACCACAGCTGCCATCAGCAAACTTGGTAACAAGGCTGTGTAGTGGAACGTCAATCTTGCCAGCAGTACCAAATTCCACGGAGATGTAGCTCTTCGAGCGATTGGGGTCGCGATAGGCGCAGTCGATGGCGGGAGCTTGAGTACCTGGAACGACTTCGTCCCGTCCGCCAAGAGCATGATAAACAGCCTGGAATGTAGCGTCGGTGAGGTACCAGCTTGCCACGCCCGTGTCGATCAGAACGGGAACCCCGACGTCCTTCTCGCCGTATGTCTCGCGTGTCGAGTTGCCGCTGTCGAGTACAACTTCAAGCGCAGTCACGTTGACGCTGTTGGATTGGCCGTCGCTGAGCTGGAGATTGTGTGGATCCACCATGTCAACGGTGATGAAGTCGCCATCGACTTTGGCTTTGTCATAGGCCCCGCCGAAGAGCAGGTGCGCACTGGCATCAGCATCGTCAGGGCCAAGGTACACACTTAGAGACATATTGTCGATAAGCGAGGCGTTTTTGAGCTGCGGCATAAAGTAGGGACCTTTGTCAATACATTTGGGTCCCGTTGCAAATTGACATTCTAATGATAAGCCTAAGAAACGTTAATCACAATGTGTATGAAGAATCGGACGATTTCGTACCAAGAATTGTGTTCACGTTTCCAGTCACCCGGTTGGGATGACCATAGGTCGAGGTGTACCCGAAGTACATGTTCTCCATTGTAACGCCGCCGAGTACAAGCGTATCGTTGAGATAGTCACCGCTACCAACTGGGCCAAGTGCGTCCTGAAAATTCGGCCCTGCGTAATGGCAAGTTCTGGACGAGCTTTGGTCAGCAAAAAGCTTGAATCTCGTGATCGAGACTCACGTTGAAGTTGTGTTGTCAAATGTGCCATAAGTTGTGCATGACGCGCCTTCCTTGGAGCAGACTTGGTTTCGTGGGTCCATGAACGAATACCTTGGGCTGCCGGTGTCTATCTTGAGATATTGCGTCTGCGGTGGTGTGCCGACTTCGAATTTCGCATAGTACGCATCCTGGACTGCAGACCGGGTGAGAGGGACTGCGATCACACCAGAAAGAACATCGACCGCGAACGCAGTGGGTGCGACAGCTGCAAGCAAAGCGAGAGATATCTTCTTGGGTCGGGTAACATCCATTGTGGAAGACTGTCTTTCGACTTTCACAGATGTATCAGAATCTACAAATGCAGCATGCGGCACTATAGATATGGTCGATTCTTCTTAGAACGTTTCGAAGTTTGGCAGCAATTTCTATAATGACGCACCACGTGAATGTATTGCCTGTGCGAAGGTGACATAGCGCGTATTGCCGACAGGGAACATGATTGATTATCTCGGCCCTACTGTCTTCTCTACGGACTAGTGGTTATCGTTATTACCAATTCAGCAATGTCGATCTACAATGCCATGCAAAAGCGCCGAAACTAGCGTCGAGTATACGGAGATTTTGTCGCAAATGGCCAGGTTGCGACCAAGCGCAAATAACGGGAATACGAATGTCAATGCAAGCGACCCACAACACCGGTTGAGGCGGTCACGACGACATGGTTCCAGGGAACGGGTATATCTGAGCAGATTTCTTGGTTCCCAAGACACCAAGAAAAGGTCTTGTCATTTTTACCTACTTTACTTCAGAAAGCTATGCATCGCCCAACAATATCGAAGAAGGCGCTCATTTCGGCTGTCCTCTTAGCCTCCACCCATGGATCCAGTGCGGATCCTCGTGGTACCGCGTTCAGCGTCGATGCTGTTCCAGCAGACGCATCACAACGTTTCGATCCCAAGGCCGAACTACTCAGGCTCCAGTCAAAATATCCCACAACATCGCAAACAGAGAGAAGACAGGATAATGGTGAGCAACAACAAGGTTCCGCCGTTGTCGTGCCTCAAAGCGGTGGCATGTCATTCCTGGTCCCAACCATTGTGGGCAACCAAACATTCAACATACTCTACGACACAGGCTCCGCCGACTTCTGGATTTACTCAAACGAATCTTCCATCTACCAGAGCCTGGAGCATCCCATATACATCCCAACTTCATCCGCGACGCTCCTACCGAATTACACATGGTCCATCAAATACGCGGGTGGTTCTTCAGTGAGCGGAGTCGTCTTCACCGACACTGTCAAAGCTGGTTCCGTTGTGGCGCAAAAGCAAGCAGTGCAGGCAGCGACGGTCATTCCTTATGAGTTCGGCCCGGATGGTATCATGGGTCTGGCATCGAGCGCACTCAATCAGGTCCAACCGGAGAAGCAAAAGACCTTCTTTGATACCATTGCACCGACTTTGGACCGCAAGTTGTTCGCTGCAAACTTTCGAGTCAATGGTAACGGAACATGGGACTTTGGCTACCTCGATTCCGCAAATTACAAGGGAGAAGTCACATATACACCAGTAGTCAGCGACCAAAAGCACTGGACAATCGCGATTGGTGAATATGCCGTCGGTGACGGCTCTTTCAGCACTTCAGCTGTCGGCGATGTCATCGTAGATTCTGGGTCCTCCCTCGCATACTTGCCTGACCAAGTCGTCAAAGATTATTACAGCCAGATCGAGGGGTACGAGTTGACGGAAGGTGGCAGCCACTTGTTTCCGTGCAACAGCACAGTGCCAGATTTAAACTTCAAGATCGAAGGCAAGACGTTCACGATTCCAGGAGAGGATGTGAATTACGCTGTCATCAATCCAAAGACGGGGACTTGCGCCGGCGCAATTACCACGAAGCTGAACATGAAATATGCTGTTTTAGGAAGTATGTTTATGAGGAACTACTACGTTGTGCATAGCTGGGAAGATGACAAGATGACGCTCGGGATCGCCTCGAGATGATATTCCACCGGGTCATCTTGAGCTCGCAGTTATTATAGGCCTGCATAGATGATGATCGACCTACCGAATTCGAAAACGTTTCCTAGGCCTGGGGTCTCTTTGGCTTCGGAGATTTTCCACCAATCTAAGTCGAGTTCCGTGTCGGCTAGGTAGTATGCAGCCTCGTCTTTGACGGGCATGTAGTAAGCATCAAAAACTACACTCATTCCCATCTCAACTCCCCAAAAAACAATTTCATACAAGTCATCTGCTTGGAGGCATTCTCGCAGAACAACATTGTATGAGCCTGGCTGAAATGAAACGAAAATATCCCCTCGGCTGATACTACCCCAGCAATGCCATTTGACTTCGGTCTCATACTCAGAGAGTATTCTTTTGAAGGCGTGTCGTACGAGGCCACGCTTATAAATGATGGACTCGCGGTAGTGATCCTTACCTGGTAGCAAAGGTAAATGCACTCTTCCCTCGCGATCCACTTCATCGTCGGCCGAATATGTCCTAACGCATTCACCGGTATCTATATTGCGGAGTTCCTTGCCCCGGTAGTTCGGTGTGCCCCACTCCCCTCCATACAGCACAAGAGATCTGGGTGGAACTGTCGAGGCGGAGCTTTCTGATGGTGTTTGGGAGCCGACCTTTCTCATAGGGTTCTCAAAATCGAAACAAATGGCAAACTCGCTGTTCTTTTCAGAGGTCGTCGCGGCAGTAATGTGTTCACCGTGGAACGGACATGACACTTCGACCATTGGCCAATTGAACGCATAATATCGATCCTGTTGCAGAGTACACCACTTTAGTATGCTGATGTTCTCAGTATTGCGTATAACAGCCCTGGTAACGTCGCCGCAGATCTCATCGTAAGTCTTGTCATAAGTGATCAGATTGGACATTGTATCGTGTTTGGGTGCGTGGAGCATCCCGAGAACGGAAAATACGTGGTCCTGTGCCACTGAAGCTTTGAGTCCTTTTCCCTGCTTCAGTAGAGCCCGTAGTTCTGGTTCCGGATATAACGCTTTAGTTTGATCGGTGGAGAACTCGTCGTTATATAGTTTATTGAGTGACATCAAGTTCCGAACAGCCTTGTGGGTGAAAACAGACTCAGGTGTCGCCACAGTCCGTAGGGCCTCAGTAAACACTTCCCAAGGTGCTGAGAAGTGTGGAGAACAAACTTTCAGCGTTTTGGCAGCGAACACTTCCTGTCGGACCCAAGTCCGCTCAAACCATGTGTCCAGAATGCATGTCCATAGCTCTTCTTTGTGACTTGCACAAGTCAAACTTCCGCCTCTCGCCCACATTCCTTGTTACAGTGTAGTAAAACGTTCTCAATCGCAAGCGATTCGCCAAGCCAAACGATCACAGTACTGGCTTTGGAGTAGATGCTTCTCATGAGAGGGATTTGAACAGATTTCTCACGATCGTCTTGTTGATTGATGCAAAGGAAATCAATCCACACATATCGTTCATGATGTGGCTGTCGAAGGTATCTGAGCGCTAAATCCAGATTTTCTCGCAGAAGAATCTCATTTCCGTCGCAAATGCACTGCATGGAGGGTAGACTATGTCCCCAAGCGTACGAAAGAGCGTCGTATGTCACAATCGTTTCGTGATTGACGATGGCCCAAGTGTACAAGGCCACCAAATCCACGACGACAAGGCTGAGTTCGAGGCAGGCTGGATGGTCTGCATTCGGTTTGATAAGGACAAGGCGCGTCTGCCATTCATGGATCTTGCCATATGACCTCATGCTTGGAGCCGCTTCCACCAACTTCTGATTTGAAGAGGATGTCAGGTTTGCAGGGAGGGGTTGCGGCCAGGCTGGTCAGCTGCAGATCAATGAAAGACCCGCTTGGCCCAATCAGGACCTGGCGGTAGTACCAGTCGAGGTCATGAAAGTGAGTGTCTGCATCACAACTTTAGTCTGACCTGCGAAAAGGGTGACGTTAGTCCCGTCTCCTATAGTTTTGTATATGTTCTAATATCAAACTTGAATTGGCAATCTTGCGGCATGGAACATTTCGCGAAGAACAAACACATAGCTCCTGATGCTTTGTCTCTGAGATTCAGAAAAAGAACCTCAAGACGCACAACGTTTCTCACTGCGATGGAACTGGGTGGTCGCGTTCTCACAGATTTTATAGGATGAGTTGTTGTTTGTAGGGACAAAGGAAACAATGGAGACAAAGACTGCAATGTCAACAACAAAGGACGCATTTTGTCTAGATAATTGTCTTCCAGCGTCGACCATGCTTCGTGCCTACGAGACTCTTCTTAAAATCAATTTTATTGACGCCTTGCAAGTTGCTGCACACTTTGCACAGCCAGAAAAACCTGATTATCTCAAGCTTCCAAAGTCATGGTCCGACAAGCAGCGAAAGGAACCCGAAAGGGCACGCGACAAGACCCCGAGTTAGACGCCCATCCTTCCTTTGCGCTCATATCAGACCTCCAGAGGCAACGGGATTTATTGGTACATTATATCCCTACGACAACTACGGGCTTTGCTGATCTAAGATAGGCATCTCGAATTCCGACAACATGGCTTGATCGTGGAAATGCAAGCCATCAACCGAGCAGAGGTTTGGAACGCGACAACAACCAATGCTTCATGCTCAGTGTCCTTCAATGCTTTATGCACCAGCCCCAACTTCTACAGTGGTTGGAAACGCACAATCAGACCGTCAGACACGGGCGTCTCACTACGATCAAAAATGCCTGTAATACAGACGAGATGCCCTATTGTGTCGCTTGCGCTCTGATAGACCCGATGAACGAATATTGGGCGAACACAGCCTCGACGCAGCCGATCCCGAATCCACGGCCGGTGTTGGATCGCATCGAGAATATTGCGTTGATGCGCGGTGCGGCCGAGCTCGATGGAGATGATAAGACATGCGAGGACGAGGGAGAAGACCACGCATCGCACAAAGTGATGCCAAAGATTTCTACCACATGTTGCTTGAGCGGCTGGAGCTTTCTAGCGCGTAAGTCTCCACTCATCCCGAGCTGTCTCCACAATACAGTCTAGAATATCCACCAACACAATGCGGCTGCAGAGATCCCACCTGGCAAGCCCAGTGCCGCGCCCTCTTCACCCTCACCACCTCGCAACGCACGAAATGCCTCGAAAGATCTGTGGGAGGTCAACGCTGCAACCACCAAGGCCGTGTCGCGCCACGCGACGAGTTCGGCATCACGGTGAACATCGACGTCGACGACGAAGACATCAATTCCATCCAAGACTGTGTCGACGCGTACTTTGAGCGCGAAGACCGTCAAGTTTTCTGCAATATCTGCGCTCAGAATGGCAATCGTTATTTCTACCCTGAGATCGAAGCCGCGCTGAGGATCTTGAAGGTTATGCTGATGATATTCACACAGTAGGAAGATGGTAAGGGGAATTGGGTCAATGCTAAGATTGAACATGAATTTGATTCTCCGGATCCGTTGGACCTGACGCAGTACCAGAAGCACGACTTTTTGCCGCTGCGCTACCAGCTGTCCGGCGTGATTGCACATGAAGGCGACCTGAATAGTGGACATTATATCGCAACTGTCAAGGGCTAGGGAGAAAGATGTTTCTGCATCTCGGATCATCAAACTGAGCGTGTAACGCGAAAGGTGATGACGCGGGGTCCACAAAGGTCGAGAGAGTTTTGGAGAGGGGCCCGATTCCACACATGTCTTGACGTATCTGCGGGAGGACGTGGAGTTGAGTAAGGAGCAGAAGAAGGCGATGAAGTTGGTGGGCTGATTTGAAGTAAGATGCGAGACATTCGCGATCCTGTATTGTACACAAGTTGAATGTAAAGGCCTAGATAGTCTGTAGTGTGTGTTTCATGTAGCCGTTGTGCTTTTTCTTTATTCAGATGGGATGTCAGACGGGTTCATCTCAGCACGCTGAAGTACTGAGACCTATTTACAACATCCTTTGAGCTAGTACCCAAAACGCTTGTGATCCGAACCATATCTCGACGAAGAGTCGGCATCAAGCTGTCCGTCTCTCTATTTAATCAAATTTACGGTGAGTATTGATCAGGATATTGACGCAAGGAAAAACGAGGAATGCTTTGAGAAAGTTCCACGCCCTTGCAACAAACCTTTCACATCGACTCCCTGCATTTCGCTCATGGCGCCGAATCATAGCTGGCTTTAGGCTCCAAGCAAGTCCTTTAGATATGAATTAGATCGTATCAAATTCGAGTACGTACCTTCTACCCCGATAATCTCTCACGTCCTGCCCCTGATTATATGAATCTCTCCCAAAAGATGAGAAACCTATGCCCATTGTCTGTACACATACCCACCTAACCATACACCTCTCGCCCACCCAAAACTTGCATCCGCTCAACGCCATCTATCCCGCGTACCTAGCAGTCCATCCTCAATTCTCTCTACCTCTTCCCACAACACCCAAAGACCCTCTCTAGCCCCCATCAAGCATCCTCTCCACTGCAATAATGAATACTTCCACTCATGGCTAACATCTACGCCCAAGCATTCGTGATCACCATACTACCCAATCCCCCGACACCTCCCTACTCCCCATTCTCGCTATCGAGGTAATAGTCCCCACTCCACGAAAAGCACCTCATTGACCAATTGCCTTGCGCTCATACTCCCCTCCCCTCTCCAACCAAGTCGATGATCTCGTTCTACACAGCACAGCGCGTAGCATCCTTTGCCTCAAGTCTAACTACCCACAATGAAGACACCGCGCATCGGACAAGTACTGGCACACAACTGAAAGAAAAGATCCGTGGCATCGAATGCACAAAACCGCACCGCGAGGTAAATCCTATATATACACCCACAGCCCACACCCAGCCCCATCCGAAACGGTAGTGACACATTCAAATACCAAATCTCACTCACGCGGTCCAACCACGCATAAGCACATCCAAAGTACACTTTCAAACTACACATCTCCATCTCCATCTCCCTCCCCTCTCCATCTCCCTCCCCTCTCCATCTCCCTCCCCTCTCCATCTCCCTCCCCTCTCCATCTC
>QVXC01000620.1:0-15416 GCA_003501895.1 Phaeosphaeria sp. A1 3.1a | reverse complement strand
CCTCTACGGCACCAAGCCCACCTCACGCTCAAAGGCGAAGGAGATCTCCTCGTCCAACTCGCTCGCCTTCTCCTCCACCCTCTCCGGCCTCATCAGATCATCCGCCACCGACACCAGCAAGACAGCAACGGGCCGCGCACGCCCGCAAAAGGAGGACATCTTCAAGACACACAACAAGAACGTCAAGAAACGCGCCCTGAAAGACCTCGAGGACTCGGACTTCACGCAAAAGCACAGAGGGCGCACGACGGAGGAGAAGGGCGAAGATGAGGCGGCATGGAAGCGCACCAAGCGGCGCATGGAAGAGAAGGCGCGGCTGTACGATGCCCTGAAGCGCGGCGACGTGGAAGATCTGGACGACAAGTACGGCGTCGACTTTGACCGCAAGTGGGCCGAGAAGCAGGAAAAGGGCGAACCTGACCCTGCCTCATCCTCCGAATCAGAGGCTTCGGACACGGAGTTGATTGACTATGTCGACGAGTTTGGGCGCACGCGAAAGGGCACCCGCGCAGAAGTCGCCCGCGAAGAGCGCCGCAAACGAACTCTTGCAGCAGATGAGCCCGACCGCTTTACTGCGCGTCCGTCCATGCCCGATAACATCATCTATGGCGATGCGGTGCAGAGCAACGCCTTCAACCCCGATGACACCATCGCGCAGGCCATGGCTGATCTGGCTGCCAAGCGCGACAAGGAGCTCACGCCGCCGCCAGAACTGCACTTTGACGGCAGGGCAGAGGCACGGCAGCGAGGCACGGGCTTCATGTACTTCTCCAAGGACGAGGAGGAGCGCCAGGAGCAGTTGAAGAATCTGGAAAAAGACCGGGAAGAAACCGAAAAAGTGAGGAGGGAGCGCAAAGAGCAGATTGAGAAGCGAAAGGAGATGATCAAGGAGAAGAAGAGGGCTATGCAAGAGAAGCGGAGTAAGGGGCAGGCGGAGAGATTCTTGGACGATCTAGGTGCGGAATTGCACATGAAGGAAGACAGCGATGGCGAGGCGAAAGATGGGGATGAGAAATCTGCGGAGAAGTGAGTTCTGCCTATATATTTGACATTCTGCTTTACTGCATATGATACCCAGGAGTTTTTCGTTCCAATATCCTGTTACCTCCACAGTATCCTTGTGGATGGAGATGTGTAGTGATTGAAGCGAAATGTGTAGCAAGATGAACGAATGATGGCAGAGATGAAAGTCACTACTATGAAATGCACTTCAAGGATTCTTGACAACTACCTCAAGTGCCTCCAAGAGCGAAATAAAATATTAATATTCTACTCATCTTCGCATCGACTATCGGTCGGTGATGCGGACGAACAACGGGCCCACGAAGTCATGTTCAATTCGTAGGATTGATTAATCTTCGCTCATAATGTTTCTATTGAATATGGTATAGATGAAAGGGAACCAGTCCTCCGGCTCGCGCGCTACTGCGGTATTGAGGCATGCTGTGCTGTCTCTGGAATTCCGCAATCTCACGACTTTCTCTGCAAAACGCCTGATTCCCAAGTCCCCTACGTCTAAATATCTAATCCTTCCAATCTTTCTTCCTCGAGTCATTCGACTGGATCAGACCTCTGGTGTCATCCTTGTATATGACGACTTCCCGCTTCCCGCAGGACCTGAGTTCCCGAAGCGCATTATAACGCATATATAAAGCGTCTTAATCCACCGGCCTCAACTTACACATAAGCGGCTTCTTCTGCCACAGAATATACGTCTCCTGATCCGCCCAATCCTTACTCTCCGGCGCAAGTTCATAATCAAACGAATAAAGCACCTTTGCCAAAATCAGCCGCATCTCATGGTAAGCCAAGCTACGACACAGTTAGCACAACATTCCCCCCTTCATTAATAATATTGACTTCGCCAACTCACTTCTTCCCCACGCAATCCCTCGACCCCACAGAAAACGGCTGCACCGCGTGCCGTTGATCGTCCTCAAATCTTGGATCACCCATCCACCGCTCAGGAATAAACTGCAGCGCGTTGCCAAAGTTGTCGGGATGCGTGTACATTGCCGCCTGCGGAATCATGCAGACGGTGTCGGGCGGGACGAATTGGCCACAGATCGTGCTGCCCGCCTCGGGGGTAATTCGCGGAAGACCGAGGGGCACGGGGGGATACAGTCTGAAAGCTTCCTTGATGCAGGCAGCGAAGTAGGGCAGCGCGGCGAGGCGCTCCATCGTCATGTCGGAGGAGGAGGAGAATGCGGTGCGGATCTCCGCGGCGAGCTTTTGCATGCATTCGGGCTTTTTGAGGAGTTGGTAGGTCAGGCCGGAGAGAAGGGTTGCGGTCGTCTCGGTGCCGGCGATCATGAAGAGGGAGGCGTTTGCGTCCATTTCGCCGCGGGTTAGGCCTTTTCCTTCTTTCTGGGCGAGGACCAGGTCCCAGAGATCGACGCCCTCGCTCTCGCGCCCCTTTTCGAGCCGCTTGGTGACGCGGTTGACGGAGTGCTGGAAATGCTCGAAGCGCTTGTTGTTTGAGCCCCGGGGCATGAAATACTTGAATGTCTTCCAGATTATGTCGTAGTTCATCATGATGCTGAAGCGACTGCCCATCTTGATGCTTCCAAAGATGATGCTGACCCATGGATCGCTGCGTAGGATGTCGATTAGCATGAACTTTGGTGGGTAGTGCAAGACAACTTACTATTCAGCATTGGTCAGCATATGCAGTGGTTCGCCAAAGGTCAAATCGCCCATGATGTCGAAGGTCGTGAAGTTGTACATGCGGACCATGTCGAATGTATTCTCGGAGTTGTTCTCAACACCTTCTCGGAGTTTCGACACAAGTAGGTCGGTGTACTTCATAAACAAAGGCTCTTGCTCTTTGAGAGCGCGGTCTGAAAACGCTGGAGTGAAGATCTTGCGCTGGCGACTGTGGTCGACATCACGTGAGTTGATCAGGTTCGGTGCGCCACTGACTGTGGAGCCATATCGTTTCCAATACTTGTGTGGCATGTCTCCAGGAGTGCCTTTGGTACCATGGCCATAGATCTGGACACAGTGAGTTTTGTGGAATGCATTGCTGGTGAGTACGCGCACATCTTTCCACGAGTCTGGCTCAGTCCAGCTCAGTTCGTCATGGTTTACGCGCACAACATGGCCATATTTGCGGTGCAACTTGGCAAGGTTGAGGTGCCTCGTGCCTCTCCATACTTCGATATGTGACTGAAGACGTGTAGCAGCTCGAAGCTTTGGGCCTGGAAACTTGCTCAAAGGATGGAAGTAGACTCTGTAGATTGCCCTAACAAGGAATCGAATGACAAACTGGCTGGTTGTTAACTTGACATCATTCAGGCTGATGTACACTACTCACGAAAGCGGCAATGAGAGCAAAGAACTGTAATATCGAAATGCTGTGGAAGAGTCTTCCAATAGCAGACGTGCCTCCTGGTGGCGTGGGCGACATGCTTGAAGTTGAGGTAGTTTGGTACACTTTGATGTCCGTCACGTTGCGGTCGAAAGGTTAAGTAGGGACTTGTTAGAGTTGCGGGATCTTCACTAGCCCGAGCGCCACTGGTCGCTAACTTAGTGTATCCCTGTAACTTGAGGTGGAGTCGTTGTACGTACGTAGTTACGCTGGAGACGGAACTTGGTGATGCCGAGATGATCTGATGTGGAAGAGTAGGTTGCTAGACATGGTGGTTTAGTACGACAGACAGCGCACTACATATATTCGCAGTTCGGCCGAAAATGCTCCCTTGATGAGGCGATGCAAAATAGCATTGTAGTGAAAGGAACCGGGCATGATGCAACAATACAACCCCGACGGGCCAGGCAGTCAAACCAAGCCCGGTCAGGCAGGGTGGTGTCGTGGGTAGCAAACGAATCACGAAGCATTCCTCTCGGAGGGTCGGGTATCAGCCTCTCCCATCTTGAGCACTCGTTACGTAGCGACACGATTTCCGCTTGAGGAATAACGTACGAGCCGGTGGATGCAGAAATAGATGGGGTATTCTACTCATGCTATGCTCGCTGAGGCGGTGTAATTGCATATTGCCGAGATGCGATTGGCCCACCGCAACATAGCCCTGCTGGGACGAAATCGTGACTTCGCGTAGAGGCGATATCTCCGCGATCTTCACACAACGCGCAACATACTACTGCAAAGGAAGCGTCACACACAACATGACAATGGCATCGGCAAGCAGAGGCTTCTCAGCCCTCGTATCGTCATCATCATCCAGAGCAACATCGTCTGCGTACCGGATATCGACTCGTACATTCGCGACATCGACTCGCCGCACCGCGTGGGCAACACCAGCAAAAGCAGCAGCAACCACAAGCACCAATACCACACCCGCCAAACCCGCCGCAGCCACATCGAGCACACCCGCAAGGCCAGCTACCTCAACCACATCCACCCCGCAGCGAACAGTCCGCCCCTCGTTCCCAGCCACAGACCCCCCCGTCCCCACCTCCCGCACCTCCACCGTCGACTCCGAAGCGCGCTCCCAGCGCTCCCTAACCGACGGTCTCGCCGACGCGCCTCCCTCCATCGAAGGCGTGCCCGCGATCGACTGGACGCGCTCGTACCACGGACTCGGCAGCATATCGTTCACGCCCGAGCAGACGGAGACGCTGCTCGCACCCACCGTGCATGAGGATGTAGAGGTGAAGCCCGATGGGATACTATACCTGCCTGAGATCAAGTATAGGCGGATATTGAATAAGGCGTTTGGGCCGGGGGGGTGGGGGTTGGCGCCGAGGGGGGAGAGTATTGTTACGGGGAAGATTGTGACGAGAGAGTATGGGTTGGTTGTGCAGGGGCGGTGCGTTTTATTTCCCTATCTATACCCCCACTTTCAAACTTCTCCAGGATGTCACGCTGATACTGTATATACTAGCCTCGTCTCCATTTCTCGCGGCGAACAACAGTACTTTGATCCCGACGGCATTCCGACTGCCACCGAGGGCTGCAAGTCGAACGCACTCATGCGCTGCTGTAAAGACCTAGGTATTGCGAGCGAGCTCTGGGATCCGAGATTTATCCGCGAATTCACGTCCAAGTTGACGAGGGAGGTGTGGGTTGAGCACCAGAGTACGAAAAAGAAGAGGAAGATTGTGATTAGGAAGGACGATCAGGTCAAGTACCCGTTCAAGGAGGTGAAGATGTAGATATGACATGATTGTTGGCAAAAGGTCTGGTAGAGTGTACGATATATGGACTCCACACTCTTGTAGGAGGTGTATATGGAAGCAAGATGCATTGCTGCGGCGTCTACATATAGAGGATCGTGCTTACAAGCTCCTCACCATAGACTCCGACGACTACCGAATAATGCACCGAAATGAAGCACAAGCGCCTGCGTTGCCTAGCCAGGCTACCGATATCCATATCTACTATAGTGATAAACGCCGTGAGTGCCTCGACGGGCTAAGCTTTTATCCCACACGTATATGTCATTTTTTGTCAGCGCCTGCTAGACGACTTGCGACCAGATCTCGGACGTGATGCCTTCGCCTCCTAGCGATCTCCAAGGTCAAAGCCCGAGGCCCTCGCGCGCGACTGTCCCGGCTCCTTGCCATACGCCAGCGGGTCCTCGGGAGCTGCCTGAGGGCGCTGCCAGTTCCACGGCATCCAGCCCGAGCTTGTGCGACGGCCGAGCGGTGGAGGTGTGAGGGGATATGGTGGACGATCGGACAAGATCTCATCACGGTCAATCCTGTCGAACTCGAGGTCGCTCTTATTCCTCGACAGGTTGCCGCTGCTGCTGGCTCTACTGCTGTCCTCGTAATAGTGCCTGCCACCGCTCTGTTGGGAGCGGATGTTGTCTTGCTCGCGGTCGAATGCTTGGAGAAGGGTCTCGAGCCGCTGGCGCTGGCTGGTGACGTAGTGCAGGCGATCATCGTTGTTGCGGATGTTGTCAGGCACGAGCTTCGCGGCACGGCTGACAGTAGCAGCCTGTGCGTCCTTGTTTGTGTCACCATACATGGCGCTGGCGCCACTGAGTGCTTGGTTGATGAGGCCATACAGGTCGTTGGAGCCTCGTGCTTGCGGCATCTGGAAGCGGCTCATGATGCTTTGGGCATATGTCTGCCCGGCAGGTCTCTCCGGCTGAGGAGCCGTTGGTGCAAAGCCCAGCACTTTGGTCTTAACCAGCTCGATTGCCATCTCGACATACTTGAGGCCGGCCGACTTCGCCCGGTCGTGGCTCTCGCTGATGAAGTCGTCGATTTCGCGCTCATGGTGGTACAAGAATGGCTCGATGTGCTCTTGATATAGGAATGACGCGCCCTGTGAGCCGGGAAGAATGAGGTAGAGATGTGCGAAGAAGCGGATCCACGAGTAGAAGGGCACCCAGCTGAGGATGAAGTCGAATGTGTTCTCAACCACGGTGAAGCAGGACAGAACGACAAAGTAGATCAGCCATGGTGCGAGGAGGGCGGGATCTGAGGTGTGGAGCGCTTTGTAGGACGCGAAGATGGGAAAGAGCACCGTTGTTGCGACGCTGTCATGTGTTTAGCTAGGTGTACCTCCAAAGCTGGAGCTGAGCTGGAGCTCGCCGGAGCTCTTCGTTGGAATGTGGGGGCGGGGCTCTTACGTCAGGGCATCAGCGACGAAGCCGAACATTGTCGCGGTCTCTCAGCTTCAGGTGGTGTGTAGGAATGAAGGTGATGGTGGAGAAATGGACATGAAGACTGAATGAATGCACGTCACAAATCGTGTGGCTAAGCCCGCATGCGAGTGGAGGCTGATGGTGGTGAGTGCGAATCACATGCGAGCGTCGTAGATCTGCGCTTCCGTTATCCGTTATCCGATGTGGGTCCTTTGTCGTGTGTGGCTTGGGACCGACTTTCCTCCACCATCACTTTCGTTCTCATCTTCAACCAAATGCTGAAGAATTCTAGCTATGCAGGGCAGTACAGATGTGTGGACATTTTGAATGCGAGAGCGCCACGAATCAACATCACTCCAGCCCGAGAACGGACAATCCCAATCGTGGTCATTCATCGCTTCTCTCTCACGTGCTCACAATATTGACAAGATTCATTTTATACTCAGACCTTTCTTCAATTTCTGTCCACAATTCTCAGTATGCGCGATGCCATGTTGTTCACTCGACCACTTTCCTCGCTCATGCAGCCTCATCGAATAAAGTCAGGCTGTGGCTGGGCCAGCTGAAGCTATGGACTTGGCATCCAGGAAACCGCAGCCTCGTCACCACAATCAGACTTCCCAGCTGAAATTAGATCTCATCGCACGTCAAATGGCTCTCAGAGATGCGTGGTGGATGCAAAGCCGGCATGAGCCTCCACAACTCCGTTTCCAAGATGGACAGCAACATGAACACAGCCAATGGCCATGGGACCGCTCTTCCGACGGTAAGGGATGGCCTATTCTGGAAGATACCTTGCGAAAGCATCCAGGATCGGCTTGTAAAATCGATATATACTGCTATGAGAGAAGTATTCGATCAACATGGCGCTTTCGCAGGACCCTCACCAACGTTAAAGAGGTGGTGGGAATGCATCGACCTTGGGTGTGTGTCTGTTCTACATATTGCTACGATATACGCAGCTAAACGTGGGGGTAGCAATACGTCGGGGTGAACAGTATGGTATAGTAAGGTAACCTTGTTTCAGAAGCAGGATCTGGACATGATCGAATCTAGCATCGTCCGAGACATAGAGAGCGAGGTAATTCAAGCACTTGGCTATTAACTCAACGTTACGCCGCGCTTCTTCAACTTCTCATACTCTAAGCTGAGCGCTGGAACTCCAATCGAGCAATGTGTGTACGTCATGCTAGTCGAGCTGGACTAACGAATGAAGATTTATCACATTCCATCCAGCTTATGGACAGGTATGACATCAGTGTCAAGCCCGACGAAGCTCAAATGATAGCCACATCACCCTGCTACTGTTTCCGAGATATAGAGGGGAATCATAAAGATCACGTATGGCACATCACCTGTATCCGACTGGTCTATCTCCGCAATGAGGACTATCCCAACACTTTCCGAGCTGTTATCCAACTCGACCCTGTCGACACCGCCATCGCCGACGGGCTTGCAAGACTCATGACACGAGAGAAGGAGATATCACCCAACGAAGCAGAAGAATATGCCGGACTAGGCCAACTGCTAGGACATACATTTGCCATCATCAACTATAGCTGGACTGCGTTTCTTATCGAAGCTGAGAACCATTTGCAGGGCATGGTACGTTTCAGCCACCATTGAATCAGCATTGATCTGCTTGGAAAAACTCACTAGTCAAGAACAATAAATGCATAAACGCATCTCTCACCCCTTCCCAGCAACTCTCCCATACTCGCTCCTTGCATCATCTCCTACCGCTCTGGGTCCAAGTCCGCCGGCGCCTCATCGCCGCCAAAGACCTGGCTGAGCAACTAATCTCGCATCCATTCTTCCTGTCAGTAAACGGCATGGATAATAGTGCTGCAGTGCGCTCACGTCTCGCTTGCAAGATCAAGATCATCGAAGACCAGATCGGAAGATGCAACGAACTCGCAGAGCAAACGAACGTGCTGATCAGTCTCATCTTCAACATCGCAACGCTGCAGGACGCGAGAGCAGCTATAGAAGAGAGTAAGGCTGCGAATACATTGGCACGAAGTATCAAGCGTGTCACAGTGTTAACATTTGTGTACCTGCCGTTGACGCTGGGATCGTTGGGTCATGACTAAATCACACGCTATGTGAACGACATGGGGCTGACGACGGCCAGAGTATCTTTGGAATGAACATCAAGGAAATCACGGGAAGCATCGAGGACTCACCACTATGGGCATATTTTGTCCTCGCTGTCTCGCTCATGGCGGCAACGTTTGGTGGGTGGTACATCTGGTCGAGAGTGCCGTCTATCTCGCCTGAAGCTCTCGGAGACAACTTGGACGATACCAATACTTCAAACTCTCCGAAAACAGGGCAATAAGCTTGACTCATAAGTCAGATAGCTCGCGCAGATAGACGAAATATTTCTGGCGCTCATGTCCGACTAACGTGATCAACGTCGAGCAATTCTCCGAACTTCGGCACCCAAAGACCGGGTGTTCGCTACCGATCTTTAACCTCCACATGCAAGTGCCATGGCATCTGTACACTGACAACGTGTCTAGAAGGAATGAGGAAGTTCCAAGACTGCGATTATGCTTGCCATGGATGCCAAGAGAGCTCTTATCGAACTACTAACCCCGCATCTCGGTTACATCATCGCCTATGTTCTCCAACTTGTCACGACTTTGTGTAATTCATAGATATGATTAGATTCAATGGCACAAAACACGATATGAAATGTCTGCACCAGAATTTCCTAACGATCTTCTTCCTTGGAAGCTCATCATACGAACTGGTCATGCAGGACAAAGTCGAAGTCGTGGTGCCAAGGACAAGGATTATTGGGCGGATCATCCCCAACTAGAGCTACTAGAACGAACTGTCTATGGATACCGTTGGTAGCTGGTTATCAAGACGTACGCCAATCTTCGGGTACATGACGTGCAAGGGTCTCCGAGTGCTTTGCGGGCCTTTCTATGCCGGCTTCCAGTATGCGAAAGGGCGGATACAATGCTTGGAAATGAGTCGTTTCGAGGTTGATCTCGGATCAGGCCAGTATAAATACTTGCTATGGTAAGTTTGTAGTTTTTGCCATCCTTGATCTTCGGAACTCGAGGGGGAGTGTGCTTCTTGTCTAACATCACATCATGATTTCTCGACTTGCCTCATTGGGGCTATTGCTTCTTACTACAGCGAGTGCAGCACCTCAAGCTGTGCCATCTCAAGCTTCGTCGAGCATCACGAGCACACCCGCATCTACGCCTGCGGCTGTACCATCACTCACAGACGGGGAACGCGATGAGTTGTTCGAGCTTCACGAGGGACTGGTGAACATCCCATCAATCTCTGGAGAAGAGCAAGAATGCGCAGATTACATTGCAGAGTACCTTGAAGAGCTAGGCTACTATGTTGAAAAAGTGCCTGTCGAGTCAACTGGGTCTTACAATGTGTTCGCGTACTCCACTGCGCTCAGGGAGCAAGGAGGATGGCCTGAAGTGCTAATCACTAGCCACATCGACACCGTAAGTCTAAAATCGTTCGTGTACGTTTCAATCCTAACCTCTGTAGGTACCACCATTTTACCCATTCGAGCGAAGAGAAGAAAATGGCACAGTCTTCCACTACGGCCGCGGCACAGTCGACGCCAAAGGCCCCATCGCCACCATGATCACTGCATCCCACAAGTTCCTCGAATCCCGCACCGACACCCCCGGCCTCGGCATGCTCTTCGTCGTGAGCGAAGAAACCGGCGGAGCAGGCATGAAAGCCTTCGCCTCGTACGCCAGTAACACGACCTTCCGCGCCGGCATCTTCGGCGAGCCCACCGAAGGCAAACTCGCGAGTGGCCACAAGGGCAGCCTAGGCCTAACCATCGACGTCAAAGGCAAGTCCGCGCACTCTGCGTACCCCTGGCTGGGCGTCTCGGCCGTCAACTACCTCGCCGAGGCCATCGTCGCTATCAACGCACTCGAGCCAGCGCTGCCTCAGAGCGAACTTCTAGGCGCTACTACGCTCAACGCTGGTCTCATTCGCGGCGGTGTAGCAGGCAACGTCGTCCCCGAAGCAGCAAACGCCAGCGTCAGCATCCGCATCTCGCGCTCCGACGACGATGCCGTGCAGAATGTGCGCCAGATGATTACTGGCATGCTATCGCCGATCAAGACGAAGGCTGAGGAAGCGAACGCTACGTTTGATCTCATCTGGTCGAATGGATCGTACTCTGCGCTTATTCTGGATGCGGATGTCGAGGGCTTGGAGGTCGCGCCGGTGTTTTATGGTACGGATATCCCGAGCTTGCCGCAGGTGGAGAAGAAGTATCTGTTTGGGACGGGCACGATTGAGGTGGCGCATACGCCGGATGAGGGGTTGAGTCAGGATGAGCTGGTGGAGGCGGCGGAGGCGTATGGGTTGATTTTGCAGAGTCTCTTCCCCGAGGAATGAGCCATAGAATTGGTGTTCGAGCTGGGCGAGTTGCACAAGATAGACGCTGATATGATTCACGAATGAACAAGTCACACTGGCCCTCGAGAGTGGCCCATACAAAGAGATCGCCTTCGATTTATCCATAGCCCGCATGTATCGAGTTTGATGCGAGGTCTGGGTGCTTCACCACGCGCTGGCATACAGGAAGTGAAGGTGAGAGTGAAACCAAGCAACTAAGTTCACCATTGACATACTTCAGTCGCACCTGGCTTTGGCTTACACACAACATGGCACATCATCCGAAAGCTTAACCTAAGATACGCAAGACCCACTTGAGCTGAAAGTATGCCTTCTAGAGTCATGGCTACAACATCTCGTAAAGCGACACGCACGTAAAAGGTGAGGTTTCACGGCTTCGTTTGAATGGTAAAATATTGTATCAACGCGTCACCAGGCTAATGCAGACCTGGATGAAGATGTCAACAGTATAGCCGATGTGATGAAAGGCTTGACTTTCGACCTTAACAAAGCTATGGAGAGATTGGTACGAGCGCACAAGAACGCGATGGGACGACTCGAGCAGCAACACGACGAGGAGTATGGAAAGATCTACGATGCAATCGCCGAAGCGGTGGAAGCAAAGGAAAGCCGCCAGTTGGTAAGCATGTGCAGTGTTCGTTGAGTGAAAGGCTGTTAATGCCCCCAGACTCACAGCAAAGAACTCAGCGCGAAAGACGACACAATCGCCGCACTCGAACAGGATAACTTTGAGAAAGACAAACAAATTGCGCACCTTCAAAATACAATGACATCCTTACGCCTCGATATGACAGAGGACACCAATCTGCGCGGCGAAGTCAACATGTGGATCGAGCGCTGCGCCGATAGAGTCTCAACGCGCAGCAAACTGGCCCCTCGAGTTCGACAGGAACGAAACTATCAACATGCTCGATGC
This sequence comes from Phaeosphaeria sp. A1 3.1a, assembly GCA_003501895.1. NCBI lineage: Eukaryota > Fungi > Ascomycota > Dothideomycetes > Pleosporales > Phaeosphaeriaceae > Phaeosphaeria > Phaeosphaeria sp. A1 3.1a. The sequence goes on along the minus strand of QVXC01000620.1, from coordinate 3,515 downwards.
CGAGATCGAAACTCATCTCCTAGCCGTCTGGAAGCAGAAATTCAGGAACCGACCGCAGGAAAAGAACGTTCGCAAACGCATCAGACAGAATCAAAACGCCTTTGACAAGATTCGTTCTACGCTGAAAGGTCGTCTCAAGTCCTTGGCGAGGCAGGTTACTGTGCCGGAGTCTCCATTTGACCCGTCTGGGGTTGTGAGCGTGTTGGAAGAGCGGCGCTTGCGCAGCATGCATGATGTTCAGATGCTACTGGGATATATGGACAAGATCGCAGAACAGGCGATCTCGGATAGAGGTAGTTTGTTTGGGAGATTGAATGGTATCAGCGATGACTATGTGAGCGAGCGCAAGGAATGGATCAAGAAACTCTTTGCGCTTGCAGAGCAGTTCGGATTGCTGGATGACTTGGAGCGGGAGCAAGAGAAGGAGTGAGCAGTTGCGCTAGGATGGGCAACTTATAGGTGGGGAGCTGGTATGCGGCGGCGTCTGAGATTGAGTTACGGTGTCAATGTAAAGCATGATACATGACAAGATCGTGGACTAGTCTAAGCATAGTAATACATTTGTCGAAAATCTACCTTGACCTGCCCAATATCGTACGAGAGTCTACTCCGCTCTTCATCAAGGAATAGCATAAGGTTTGGGGCATATCATGACATTATTGTAGGAAGAGAACAGAGAGATCGAGGGTTGAAGGACAACGAGAAGATATAACCCTCCCTTATTGGGAACCCAAGGATGTGAATGCCAGGAGGACCTCATGAGGGTGTGACATAGAAAACACAAAGGAAATAGGAGATTGAAGGTCATCAAGAAGACATAACCTCCATGGCCGCATCCGCCTCATCATAGGCTGCAACTTTCTCGACTTGGACCGCGTTGGTGCAGTTCTTGCACCCATAGAGCTTACAGGCGCACCACCTACGCTCAACGGTACGATGCGAATCTCCGTACTGCTTGTGAATGACATTTACAGCCCGGATCTGCGCAGCGTGCACAATCTCCCGCGCGTCGTCGATGGTCTGCTCGTCTGCGTCCATATCCGCCCATGGGTGGTCGATGGAGAATTCGTCGGTGACGTTCGACGGAATCAGCTGTCGCACGGTCTTGGCGGTGACCTCGTCGACAAGCGCAGTATCGAAACGTGGCTTCAGGCGCCCAGATTGTGTCCTCGTGGCGACGCCGTCGGGAGGCAACGAAGAGGTGTTGGTCAGGAAGTCCATTACTGCGTCCGAAAAGACGCGCGCATAGAGCTCCTGCCTAGCGGGCAGCGTAGACGGGTGAATGGAGTCGGCGCTGGTTGCGGAGGGGGCGGGGTGGGCTGCGACGGCAGCGAATACAGTAAAGAGAATGGCGAAGACGCCACTGATGTTGATGGGAAGCATCTCTACGAGGTTTTGTAAGTATATATGGTGGAGAGAATATCGACTAACACCTTCACACTTACTCTTCTGTTGTGGGGTATGAAATGTCTGGAGGACTCAAAGGAATCTGAAAATATGTTCTGAGCTGGTTTGCGGTGCTTGATCGTGATGTGCAATTCGGGGGAAAATGGGTGTTCTTAAATACAGATCTGTACTTTGAGATTCAAGGTAAGCTAAGCAAAAGTCCCATAGTTCTGATGAGGTTAGCATCAACCGTAGGTACAGGAAAAGTTGGTAGCGTCGATAATTGTTAGAGACTATCAAATATCAGGGATCTTACCAGATAATCTTCCCAGGGGGCAACCCAACATGCTAAGGTTTGCAATTTTAGTACACCAGGGTGCGATATCGTTAAGCGGGGAGCGGTTGCGTTGATTACCAGTTCAGAGTGTACATGCACCCAGGGTCTTGGTAAATAAGTGTATTGCAAAGTAGCCGAGCTTCGCATTTCCAGAGGAAAAGAAAATTAGAAAATTTTCGGGAAGCGAAAAGACCCGGAGGCCATGAATGAACACATGAGCGTTATGCTGCGGGAGACTCCTCCAGTAACTACCCACTCATAGATGCCGTCAAGGTTATATACTCCTCAGGCAACTGCTCCTCTACGAGCTTGCTCAGTATATCATCTGCATCCTTGAAAAGATAGCTCATGTGACCTTCACCCTCTCTCAGGTGCAGAACGCTTCCTGGCATCATGTCCTTCGCTGTTTTGGCCATATCCACCGGACAATTGAGATCTCCAGTTCCATGCCAGAGAGTGATTGGGACGCCATCGTCTCCGACCAGAAGCTGATCAAGTTCGAATCCCCACTCGCTCCCATATAGCTTGGCCTCCCAGGCTGCGCCTTCGCCACTTGTTGCGAAACTTCCCCTCGTCATTGCGACAAAGGTGGACCAGTTCAGAGGATCATTCATCACCTTCACATCGTCCGGGTGTCGCTTGAAAGGCTCTTGCTTCATCAAATCTTCGAGAACCTTGGGATCTTTGTCCCTCGCTGCCTTTCCTATGGAGGCGTCGAAGAAGAACGAGGTCAGACCAGTCATCAGCGGAGCTGCCCAGAACAATATTCGGGTCGGAAGCATCATTCCTGAGGTGCCGAATTTCAAAGGGCAGATCCCACTTGCTACTGTGATTCCCAGAAGGCGTTCCTTGGAGATATTTTTGACGCAGGCAAGGGCGTATGGGCCACCTCCAGACCACGCCAACACATAGAAGGCGTGCACCTTGAGCTGATCGGCGAGGGCGAGGACATCGGCGGGCCAGTCCAAAATGGAACGGTCTTTCTGAAATGTCGAGAAACCGCTGCCAGGTCTATCCGGCGCAATCAGTCGAACACCATGTTTCGTGCAGGCAGAATGCCAAATTTTCCCTTCGAAGCGAGAAGACGGAAAACTATGCATGTAGAAGACAGTCGTGCGGGGTACAGGACTGCCATAGACCGCGTAGGACAGTGTGCGACCATCGCTGAGCTTTACGCTTTCATTTTCGAGCATTGCGGCCACGTTGTGCGCGCGTCGGTTGCTGAGGCCTAGAGGATGGTAAGGTTAGAGTTGACGTGAGCTTCACCGAGGCAGATAGCCTCTTGATGAGGGCCTGCGCGTGATCTGGCGCGAACAGCGAGACATTTTCTTGTCGGCGGCCCTGAGGGATTATAAGCTGTGCAAGCATTCCCCATATGGCGTTTGCTGTGATTCCCTGCACATGGTGAGATGAGGGTCCTCGTGCCAAGAACGACTAAGGCCCTGAATAGCTAGACTCTCCATGCCTGTCGCAACATCACCTGCGGCTTTAGACATCGTACACGAGTTGAGGCATTCCTCATCCGGTATCTTACATGCTGCGTGTCCTTCTCGACAACGTTACAAATCAGATCGCTGCCATTCGCAGCCTAGCTTCCATGAGCGCTCATCACTCTTCAGGTCGCGGATCGACATGTTCGGCTTCACTGTCTTGCGATGCTAGCAGATGCCGCACATTGTACACAGTGCGTGGTGGAGCACGGATATTGTTGGCAGATACGGAGGTGCATTTCAAAAGTCTTTTCCCACCCCCTGGTCAACGCACGGAGCAAGTACAGGGGTGGTTCGGCCCG
>QVXC01000619.1:0-15551 GCA_003501895.1 Phaeosphaeria sp. A1 3.1a | reverse complement strand
CCTCCATCCTCCAAGCCGGAGCCTCCCAAGCCTACCAGCACGCCTGCTCCTCCTCCACCGCCGCCATCTTACTCTCCCGTGCCACCACCAAAGCCCACTTCTTCGGCTCCTGCACCACCACCGTACTCGCCTGTGCCTCCTCCTAATCCAACATCGTCTGCGCCAGCACCACCCCCATACAGCCCCGTTCCTCCCCCACCAGCCTCGACACCTCCTACGAAGCCGACACCCGTTGTCACTCCTTCGCCCGCGACCTCCGCCCCACCTCTGTTCACTGGCGCCGCTGGCTCGAACAGCCCCATGGTCGCCATGGTCGCTGGTGCTTTCGCTCTCGCCGCTATGGTTTAAAGCGCCAATCCTGTAAATATTACACTTCATGTCTCTCCTTTCACGACAACACGACATTAGTTATGACTCCATCACTTTGACGACTGAGTGTAAATGGAACCTGGGTTGGGAAGAAGGATATCCGGGCATTAAGATGGATCGGTACACTCCTTGAATGTATTAGGCGAGCGCGATACTTCGCTTCTATAGGGGTTGGAGATTAGCTATTGGTAATTTATACTCGTAATGATGTTATTATATCTGTTCCTTCAATTCTCTGCTACTGATCGCGTGATGCCTTTCAATACTCATTCAAGTGAACTTACTCGACTCAAGAAGAGCTTGTATCCACCAGGCGACTCAATGTGGACTTCAGACGATCTGCTTCGAGGCTTCGAGGCTTCGAGGAGGTACAGGCTACTGCGTCGGGGTGCGCCTCATCGCAGGCGAAGCAAGACTTTTTGAGTGACATGTCCAACGATATTCTATTGCGAGCGTGCCACACGCATATTGCTGAATGCTGGATGTAAGACTTTCGGCTGGATCTTTCATCAAAGATGTAGTCGCGAGTACTCTGATGGTGTTTGCCCAGTGTCCAGCGTCAACAAAAGTCCTCTCACGCGACGAATAACCGAGTCGTGACTGGCGAACTTCCAGCGCGTAGTTGAGATAGTCATCTGGATCTTACTGCCAGCGCGTTACGGAACCAATATATTTGTAGTTCCAACATCTAGCACAAGATGTACTTGTATCCATCAGGGTATTCTTTGCATACTTCAGACGACTTTCACAATCAGCTTGAATACCTACAGGGTACTGCTTTGGAAGTGTCACGATTCCTACGCTATCGAGGTCGATTCAAGTGCCGCACATCAGCTGAGTATTAACACACGTTCTCTAAGCAAAAGTTATTATTTAGCGAGATAGTTGTCATCATCATGCATTATCAGCGCTTCGTAAGATCCTTCTAGATGAACCGAATTGTTACAGACTTTTGCATGAGAAGTTTTCGACTTACTCATCTTCAGAGCCGTCTCATCTTGAATTCATAGCTGGACGTTGATGTATACTCTCTTGCTCTAATGTTCCACTTTTGAAATCAACCCTCCACGAGACAAGGCGCTTCCAAATAACCAGCATAAAAGGACTAAAATCACAATATTGATTAAGTAGCTACTCTAGGCCCAAACACAAATTTATTGAGGAGATCGATGTTAAGTGAGTGATATTACTTCGTTCTAGCCCAGGCGGCGCCCAAATAAGTCCCAGACAGGCCCCAGACATGAGGCTCATCTGGGACCCATCTGGGGCTTATTTGAGGCCTCGTCAATGCTCCAAGCTAAGCTCCGTTTGCGGTCTGTTCAGTGATCGTGACTTTTCACCTTCACCCAGGATGATAGATTCACCGAACGCCAAGACGTACTACGAAATTAACGAGCCATAGAAATCGTAATCTCACTTTAGTCGTAGAAATATTTCCTACAACCATCCTAGATACCCCTGCGATATGGCGTACCACTTCGATCAACCCCAGTTGCCAACGGAGATCGCCTGTGAGGTCGTTCCATCAACGCTATACGATGAGCTCCCACTCCAGAAGGATCGTAGTCAGTATCTACGATCCGCAACCAGATGACGATAGTGGCTAACTAAGTTCGTCTCACAGTCACCCCAAGAACCTCCAGCAGCGGCCATCCGATAATCCCATCCGTGGAGTCGGGCCCAGATGCTGGTACGTACAAATTACGAGGCAGGGTGATCGCCAGTCACTATGACGTCCTACCAGATAGATATCATAACGTGATAACTGGTGACCTCGATTCGCCAGCCTCAAATCAGTCCAACGACCCCATATACAAACGTCTCAAAGACGAGATCTTCAAAGAGAGGTTTGGTCCGAGCACATTCATCCAGCGGTACATCCGTGGAAAATTCTCCACCGAGCACTGCCGTGTTCTTCTGGCAAATTGGGCAATCGATGCGAGGAGATGCGATTTCCCAGTCCCTGATGAAGATGAAGAAAGCCCCGCCGTCCGGGCCGCGAACAAGATCGTCTTCAACAACTGTATCAAGACACTAGTGCAGATGTGGATCAACTCGTATGAGCAGGCTATCTGTAATGCGACTGCCAGGATTGATCAAGCCAGAGGCTTCGAACAGGTGCGACTCTACAGGTTGCTCAAGCGATTGAGAGAACTCAAAGATGCGCCGCCTAGGTCACAACTTGACGTCAACACACTTCAATCTATGGTTGCATGCAACCAAGCAAAGAAGTCCCACCTCCTGTTTCGCTCCGAAGACCAGCGCCTACAATTCTGGCTCGATGACTTCAACTGCGACATGCTCGCTTCGCATCTGGAAGCGTCACGCCTCGTTGTCGATATCCGGTAAGCCAAGCGCGCACCTTCCTCTATTCGTGCTAATAGTGAACCCTACAGCCGTCTTGTCGAGGAAGAAGAGGAGCCGACTGTTCCCCCCGCTCCGGGCCAAGAGCTCATCCCGCCATACCTAACGATGAAGAAAAATCACTGGGCAATCTCTTGTGATATGTTGTGTCGGATGGTCATCAGTGTTCAGATGTACAATCAACATTTGACACGCTTCTCGGACCCGCGCTATAGAGAAGCAGCGTCAGTCACCGGCTGGAGCGACTTGTCACGCCAAGCCTATGGTTGCATCCGCTCGCTACATGACGAACATTTCTCTGCAGCAGCTCATGGCAGTTGGGAAGACGTGCCCATCGTCAGTCAGCAACTCACCGGTACGAAGCGCAAACTTCGTGGCAACGCTGGAGGAGGCCCCGCAAGGCAGATGATGATCATTCGCCGACGCATTACCTAAGAGGTGGTACACACAATGGATATAGCTATACGTGAAGAGCACATGATGATGGCGTGGCGGAACTTATCATTGCTTCGATCTTTCTTTCGCGGTCTTGTTCGTATGAAGAGTGCACGGCCGATACATCTTGAAGGTTCGCTCACCAGGGTGCTTCAAGCAGCTTCATGGGAACTATGGTACATAATTTGGAGACAAGTATTATAGCGATCATTGAGGGAGAAGCAATCAATGCATGCTCTTGGTCCTTTCTGAGACGTTTTCTGAATATGTCCCCTCGGCTCGACCCATCTCTCGTCCGCACTCAGTCCACGACTCTTGTTGTTGTCTTCCACCTCCCTCGCTCAATCGCCGTCCTCTGCGTTGGCTGCTGGGAGTCCAGGCTCACCCTGGATGACCGGAGCGTAAGCTTTGAGCGGCTGAGACTGGACCAACACGTCATCACCGCGATAATCGTGAAGTGGATCGGGGCAGCCAAGGGGTGCGACGAAGCTACGCGCGTTAGTAGGTTCAGCATAAAAAGATCGACTGCTCGTAATCATACCTGAAGCCATCAGATGCAGCAGCGGTGAGGACGACGTCGCAGCCTGCATTCCTGACGATATCGATGAGCTTCTGACGCTCCTGCTCCACATTCTCATCATGCACGCAAGTGACCTAAGCAAGTATGAGTTCGTGGTGATGGAACTATTGGGCTGAGTAACATACAGTGTATATGACATAAGTGCCGCCGCGCTCCGTGTCTCCTTCTGTGTTCTCCTTGGCCACTGGCAGTCTGCGGCGTTCGTTGGCCATGATTGCCGGGGCAATAGGCGATGCGCGCGTGGGAAGCTTTGGCGTCATGATGATATTCTGGATTGGAGGTATCCAGGATGGTTGTAGAAATATTTCTACAGCCAAAGTGAGATTTCGATTTCCACGGCTCGTTAATTTCGTAGTGCGTCTTGGCGTTCGTCGAAACGATCATCCGAGGTGAAGGTGAAAGTCCATGGCCATAATCTCTGAACAGCCTGCAAACGGGGCTTAGCGTGGAGAGGGAATTGGATCTTTTCTGTGCGCCGTGAGAGGCGACAGACACCTTCATGAACTGAGCGGAAATCAGCTACTCGCCAAGCTGAGCTGATCACGCACCTCATTCGATGCGCTCAGGTATTTACGAGGTCTCAAATGAGCCCCAGACGAGTCTCGGATAAGCCACAGACGGATCCCACACGGACCTCATATCTGGCACCTATCTGGGGCTCGTTTGGGCGCCGCCTGGGCTGGAACAACGTACCCTCGCTCGCTCAACAATGATCTCTCCAACATATTTGTGTCTGGACTTGGAGTAATAGCTTGGTTGTTATTGTGGTTCTGATCTTCTTGTGCGGATAATGCACTGAAGCAATTATCGAGACGGTGAGAAGAAGTATGCCATCATCGATCGCGAGAAGCTGATGGACAAATATCGTGTGTGTTTTTGTAGTGAATTTCCGTGTGCGCATCTAGGGCTTTCGTAGGTATGGTGGCCGAGAAAATATATCGCTCTGGTCGGATTTGTCTGCCGGCGGTAGGGCACTGGCTTGCGTGCACGAAGCTCTGCACTGCTCCCTAGAAGAACAGCGCAGCTCTAAGCGCTTGCAATACCAGGCCTATCCTGTGGCAAGCCGGGGGAGCATGCGTAGTCAAACCGCCATCTTGCGATGGGTTATGACGTCCTCCGCAGCCTCCCAAGCTCAAAGCGTCCAGCGAATTCAAGCGTTGATCGCACACTCAAGATATGGTGACTGTCGAATCCTAATGTACAAGGCAGGAGCCAACAGCGTGGATATGGATTTTGCCAGCGTATGGTACGTTACCAATGGCAGACAGCAGTCGAAAACCTTGGGAAGTGAGCTTGCAGCCAGTTCCTCTGGGACAATGTCGATGATTATGCCCTGGCATCGTGGTCTCGGTCGTGTGGTGCTTCCTGGTGCAGAGTACGGCGTTTCGCGGCGGGCCCGGTGGGCCGTGAGGCTTCCTGGGAAATAGTTGTCGAAAGTGATATTATGTGTTCTGCGCTACTGGTTCATGACTAAGCCCGCAATTGCGGGATAAGGCGCCGCGCCGTACCGGTGCTGGTTTCCAATCGTGTGAAGTGAGTGAATCACGTGAGCCGCTTCCCATCGACATCGCTCTACCAAACTAAAGCACCTCGGTCACTCAATAGTCCTATATATTTCTATATGTCTCTCGCTCCTAAAGTTCAAGAATTTGCTTGGTATTCAAATATTCTATGGCAACGGTGAGTAAGATTCGAGACCGACCATGAGTGGCTCCACGCGAGCAAAAGTCGAAACAGAGCTGGATCATATCTGATCACTTTGATTTCATTACCATGTCTCGAGCGTTTGCAGCTTTGTACCTGCTCTATACATTTTGAATACTTCATTCACCGTTCGTCGTGAGTCTCGATCAGAACACTAATTCATCGACGCAAAATGCTTGCATCGAGAAGAGCATCCACGATAACTCGAGCCCAGCAAGTTTTTTGTGTCCCGGCAAACAATATGTCATTGTACTCTGTTGCATTTAACCTTCCTGTTGTAGGGACCAACAGCGCTCCTGAATTCTTTTGGTATAGGATCTTCAATACGTACATACTATTGAAACTTTATCAAAGGATAGTTATGATAGAGGCCAAGGACAGGAAGGTTGGTGCTCATGACAGCAACTTGTCCAAGGATTCAAGTGGTCTCAGGACGCTGTGTTCTTGAGGTGATAGAGCTTGGGAACTGCTGCATGCTGGCACCTACGAGAGGAAATCGCAGAAGTGCGTAGACTTCGACAGGTTGTCTTGTGTAATCAATAACTTCTCTTCCGGTCATCCTTGAACACACTATGCACCTTTGTACGAGGGTGAGAAAACGACCTGTCGTCTTTCAGGCACCCTTGTAATTTGCGCTCGTATGCGCCAACATGCGGTACTTGTGATTGTGATAGGTGACACTCTTGCTGCTGAACCATCCCGAGCTCAATAGCGACGTCTATCCTTCACCGGAATCTGATGACTGTTGAGCGTGCTTTAATCTAAGTGTACTAAGATTACCTGTGACCATGCCAAGTACAGCCGAAAGCCCGTAAGCAACGGTAAGCGAAATTTGATATTGTACATTAAATCTTCGAGGTGACAAGGTGTGAAATGAGAGCTTACTGACGCTTGACCGCCGCATCTTTACTTCTAGAACCGCTCCATAAATTTCGGCCAATCACCTAATTTCGGGGCGATCGGGCTAGTTGTTTCAGGCGATCGGAGCACAGTGGAAGCGGAAAAGTCCTTGTAAAGGGGAAGTCTAGCGTGAGGGAACGCCCGTGCAGAACAAGGACCCCTTTGAAAACCGTTCATGCCAACATTGTTGCGTTCGCGATCCTTCGTCCCGCGTGCATGAAATGGTCACCGCGGAGGTTCTTGATGACACGGCACCTAGCGGCAACTTCCACAACGACCGCTACTCTTGGCATAGTCCACAGTCAGCACAGCGATGACACATGGATCGCGAATCAGTCAAATGGATGGAAGTCACATCCGACCTCGTACGCTACCTGAATCGAGACATCGCAAGGGAAAAGTCATCTGATCTACTGATGACTGCCTTGGCAGGCGATAGCTCGAGCATTTAGCATTATCTCGTGCCCCTTGTAGGAATCAATGGCAGCCTTACATGGTTCGTATCCTACACCTCGGCAAGCGTCGTTCTAGTCAGCATTGGGCGTAAGTAAGCGTGAAGTGGGTCTTCCGATTACCTGGGCTGGGTCTCGTACTGCATGATTGGTGGAGTGGCCCGTCTTACATGCATACTTCGCATGATGATTCGGCGTCGCTGGTGATCGTCACGAAAATAAAACTATTTGTAGCGCATTTCATCGCCCGCCTCAATCTTGTGTCGACACCGGTCACGGCGCGGTGCCGTCTCTGCCTGCTCCACCCCCGTCTTTCACTCCAAGCCTTTCCCGTCTTTGCTATCGCGACTATACTTCCCGCTAGGATACGACCGCTTCCGTTAAGTTCCAATATTCATGTCATTGCTGGGTCTCTTGGCAGCACATAGCCTCACTCAGATGACCCACTGTGATCCGCTTCAATCTTGGGTGTAGGCAAGTCGACCGAGTACAAAGAGTAGGACTATTCTGTAGTTGTTCACGCGTCATCCAACCTCATCTTCACTTCCCCCTACTTGAGGGTACACACTCGCTTTTGTGTTCTTTTCACATATATTATTCACGGATCACATACATACCCCAATCGTAATTTTGAACATTAATCGAAATGCATTTGTCGCACTTCTTGGCAGCGCTCCCTCTTGCGGCCGCTCTTCCCCCATCCAAACGCAACGCTTTAGAATCCCGTCAAGCTGGAGAAACCACACGCAACGACCCTCGCCCCCAATTAGGCAACATTCCCTATGGCGGCGCTGGTGTTCGAACATGTACTGTCCCCGGCACTGTCGCGATCACATACGATGACGGCCCCAACCGATTCACGGGACAGCTTCTCGATACCCTAGCAGGATATGGCTTCAAGGCAACATTCTTCGTTAGCGGCGATAATGGCCGAGGCGCACTCGATGGAGATCCAAGATGGGTTGATCTTGTCAAGCGCATGGACAACGAGGGCCATCAAGTGGCCAGTCACACATGGACCCATTCGAATCTGGATGAGATCCCGATTGCACAGAAGTTTGACGAGATGGTCAAGACCGAGATGGCCATTCGCAACATTCTGCAAAAATACCCAACATATATGCGCCCACCTTACGCTGCGTGCACGGGTGCTTGCTCGACCGTCATGAAACAGCTTGGCTACGTAATTGCGCAGTACGACCTGGAGACTTCAGACTATGCTCATCAAGACGACATTCAGACCTCCAAGGACATCTTCAAAAGTGAGATGGACCGAACCAGCAAGCAGAGTGGTCGCATTGTCATTGCCCACGATATCCATGAGCAGACAGTCACTTCGTTGACCCCGTACATGCTTCAGTACCTCAAGGACAACGGCTGGAGAGGTGTGACCGTTGGCGAGTGTCTTGGTGACCCCAAAGCGAACTGGTACCGCCCTTCAGCTGGCTCAGTCCCTGGCTGCCCTGCTGGAGGTTGCAACGTGAGCAGCAATGGCCTCTGTGGAAGCCAAGGTGGAGCAACCTGCGCAGGGTCCGCATTCGGAAACTGCTGCTCGCGATTTGGCTATTGTGGAAGCAGCGCCGATTACTGCGGTGCCGACAACTGCAATCCTACCTACGGCACTTGCGGTACTGGCTCGACCCCAACAACCACGACCCGGCCATCTACCCCTACTCCTACGCAGACCTCAGGCCCCACTTCGACACCACAACCAGGTGCCCCAATTTCTCAGAATGGTCTCTGTGGCGTCCAAGGCGGAGAGACCTGCACAGGCTCAGTATGGGGAGCGTGCTGCTCGCAATGGGGATATTGCGGTAACGGAGATGATTACTGTAAAAACTGCAACAGTGCCTTTGGCGCCCCATGCACGTCTTAATCGGATAATACTTGTTGGTATAGATTTATGAGTATACAGACTAGGGTAATGGCATAAGAAGGATAATAATAAAGTATATTTCCATACCCTATTGATCACTGTCATACTGTAGACTCGTGCACACACGACCTATGCATAGTCTTAACGTGACCTCGATCTGCTTGCTCATCGCATCGCACGGCACTATCAGCGCGATCATTTAGAACTAGCATCATGAACCGTAGTCGTAGTGACGACAGTCCTTTTGGCCCCTATGTCAGAATCAGAGGCACTCGCAGTATCGCTGTCAATTGCAATTGCCATCTCACCGTCGAAGTGATAGCCCTTGAACTTCGAGGTTGAAACATTGTTGTCGTACAAGAAGTCGAGCTGTTCAATAGAGAAGCCCTTCATTTCTGGGACGATGAAGAAGACCCAAGCCACAGTGACGAACGAGAATGCAGCCCAGATGAATCCCTTTCAAGTTGTTAGTGGCCGGACTTGCGTCTTGCTGATGTAACTTACAATTTTCCCACCAAGATTGCCATAACCCTTATCCTGGATGTATGGCGACACCGAAGTGATGAGCAGCGACACACCGAAGCCAAAGAAAGTGGCAATAGCCTGGACCTTCTCCCTATTGCGCGATGGCGCTGCCTCGGCAGTCGTGATCCAGATCAAAGGTGACTGGACCCCGAAAGAGATCTCCCACAGGAAAATGAGCGCAATAGACACCTTGCCTTGTACGTCTGATGGTGTGTTGGTTGCAACGACCAAGCTGGAGACGATGAGCAGGCAAATGCCACAGAACGAGGCAGTGGAAATCAGGATAGGTCGGCGCCCCACCGTATCTGGAAGGAAATGGCCAGTCAAGATGGCGACATAGTACAAGGTGTATAGCCCCATGATAACAGGGAAGACGTTGGTCACGCCCGTAGACGTAAGGAACGAAACAATGTAGCTGTTCATATAGGCAGAGCCCTGCGCTTGCTGCAGAGATTGGATGCCCACAGCGATGAGGAGGCGTCGAAGATCAGGACCTCGCGTGAGGTCGACCCAACGTGAGGCCTCCTCTCGGTTCCGCTCCGACTCGATCCCAATTTGGATCTCGTTGACGTACTTCACTGCATTGAAGTCGTTTGATGAGGTAGAAAAGATGCGGTTGGCAGCGACGATAGCATCATCGCGTCGGCTATGGCGAAGAGTCAGTCATGATACTATTGGGAGGTGTTGTTGGATCGCGTGGGCACTTACTTCTTCCACACTAACCATCGCGGCGATTCTGGCAAGAAGGGGCAAAAAAGTACCATGATAGCTGGCGCGACGAACTGTAGGCCCATTGGAATAAGGTATGCCGCAGGGGTATTACCCTGCGCAGAAGCATACACCACCCCAGCGGCCAATATGACACCTAGGATTTGGATGTTCTGGTATATGCTTACAGCAAAACCTCTTGCGGCCCCGGTAGCTGTTTCGGAAAGGTAGATGGGAACAATGTTAACGGCTAAGCCCATGGCGATGGAGGCGATGACCTTCCCTGCCACAAACTGGTCGAAACGTGCCTTGCCCCCAACGGAGCTGGTCACTTCGATCAAGACTCCAACGATTGATACGATGCCGGTAATCATGAGAGAGAGTCTGCGTCCGAGATAATCGTTGAGATACATTGCAATCAAGCAACCAATCACTGAAGCATTTCGATTAGTTCTGGTACAATTTTCGGTATGTATACTCGTGAACGTACTGATACCACCAGACTGTACAGAACTTCCTGCCGAGAGCTGCGGCGTTGAAAGTTTACACGTTGTTACTCCCTCCACGTCGACACATGATCCATAGTCGGAGAGGAATCGCTGTGAACCAAGAATAGTGCCCCACCAGCCATTGTCGAATCCAAACAAGAATGCGCCGACAGACGCAATGAACATACAGCCTGTGCCAGTAGGCGTTGTGCCATGAAGATATTTGAACATTCTGCCGTAAAGTCCCAAGAGATCGAGAGGGTTACGAAACAATGAGAGAGAATCAGTCGATTATGGAACGACTAAAGACCCCAGATTGACCCCAGAATATGCCAAAGGGTCGAAGCTACTTTAGAACATGATGGTCGACCCAGTTGGCCAACCTCGGAAGTATGCTAGCTATCCTAGCAACATAACTCACCCGCAACTCGCCCGAGAAGCGGTCCAGTTCAGCCAATCACACTGCTGCCCATTCGCAACTTCGGATATCGCAACCCAGGAGGTGGATTGTGTGTGCGCAAATCAGTGGGGCGATTCAAACAAGCATATTGATAAAGAGCGACAGATAAGCTGCTCGTCACTTGCGATTCCACCACTTTGAGACGATTCTTATCTACTGATTATCTTCGAGATGCCGCACTACGAGAACGAACCCCTCATCGACACCACCGCCGCTACTGGCGACTGGCGCGAATCGTTGTTCAAGGATGGCTTTGTCGTTGTGAAAGGAGTGCTTTCACCAGAGAAGGCGAAGAGCTACCAAGACCGCATGTTTGCGTGGCTGGAGACGTTTCCGTATGGCTTCAATGCGCAGGACAAATCAACGTGGACAAAGGAGCATCTTCCTGAGCACATGAAGTAAGTGAATTTTGGTGAAATGCTGTAGATGCAGCCACTGATGCTGAATGTAGGGGAGGAATGTACCATGGGTACAGAGTTCAGCACGAAAAGGTCATCTGGGACGCCAGAACGTAAGTCACTATCTGACTTCTGGCTTCGCTCATATATATATATTGATGTGACACAGCGAGCCAGCTATCATAGATGCTTTTGAGAAGCTATGGGGTACCCGAGATCTGTTGGTCTCATTCGATGGAATGAACTTGACACTGCCATCCGCCGACCTCAAGCCATCAACACCATGGCCGCATGTTGACCAAAACCCGAAACGAAAGGGTATGCAGTGTGTCCAGGGTATCCTCAATCTCGCACCAAATGGGCCAGATGATGGTGGGCTGGTAGTATTGAAGGGTTCTCACAGTGCGAATGAGACCTTCTTCAAGCTACACCCAGAGTCAGCAGGAGCTGGCACCTGGGGATCGATGGATTGGCATGGCTTTAACGAGAAGGAAGTCGAATGGTTCAAGAGCCGTGGTTGCGAGGAAATCAAGGTCTGTGCAGAGCCTGGAGGTAAGCTGTTTGGCATTAGCAATTGTCGGACACACACTAATCATTGTTTGACAGACCTGATTCTTTGGGACAGCCGCCAGATTCACTACAACAAGGTCCCGAGCACCCAGAATGTTCGGTCGGTGATGTACATTTGCTACACTCCAGCGTCTTTCGCATCAGAAGAGGATCTGAAGAAGAAGGCAGACCATTTCAAGAATCGATTTGGCACGGTAAGCACCCCGTCGGGTCTTTGTGGTGTAATGCTGATATCTTGTAGACACACTGGCCGCATGCAAACATTTTCCATCACGAGGATAAGAAGATGCGCCTAGGACAGCCAGACACATACTCTAGAGATCGACCGGCGTACGAGCCAGAAGAAAGTGATTTGGTTCTAAAACTTGCTGGCGTCAAGGCGTACTAGACCTTGCGCAACGACGGTGATATCGCAGTATCGCGGAATTCTTGTAAAATAGATAGTGCTTCCTGAGCCAACTTGTTGTCAGACTTCACACGCTCTAGCGCCCTTTCACTCTCTGCAATTGCTTGGACGAGGCGTGGATCTCGTTGAATGCCTCTTCGAACTTCCAAGGTCAGCGTGATAGTAGCTGAGAAGAAGACCATTGCAAAGTCCCTTTGGATATGTGAGCTAAATCTCAATCAGATAAGATACTGCCTTACCAAGATCGAAGTCTTCTGAAGGTCTCGTCACCAGAAGTCGCAGATTGTATTACTCCAACAGCGGATGATAGGCAGACTGACCTGGCTCGCGCGAAATTTGTAGAACCTTCCAACCAGTACGTCTGAAGTATACGATTGATAGCCAATCGATAGTAAAGAAGAACCACAGCCAGACTTGTCCTCTGTGCTGTGATCCAAGGTAAGACCTGCTCCAGCTCCCGCTCTTGAACACTAAGCTCCCCATGACTCTGCAAGTGACGTGGAATTTGCTCAACAACGTCAGCAAGCTGATCGTCAGCCTGTATGACAAAATCTGCTATTCCTGAAGGAGACCATCTACGTAATCGAAGCTTCGCGTGCAAGTGATGATATATGGTCGCTAATCTTGCCATGATAATGTGGTACTGGACTGGGCGAGGTTCTCGTTCTGGCATATGAGACATGCCGAGGTCAGCTTCGAGGAGCTGCGCATCGCTAACATCTGCGGGCAGTTGGCAACTAAAATCTGTGTCGTTGATGCAGGGAGCCCGATTTGGAACGATAATCCATTCACAAATAACGAGAGTCCACCAGAGCCTTCTTCGCGACTCTCGCTGAACAAGAGTTTCGCTCAGGTTGGCCTCGTCGCACCCGATGTTGAGTTGCTGCGCGATCCGAATAGCAACAGCCCATAAGTTAGCGTGTCTATGTGTTTCGCCTATTGTGGAGGCCTAGTAAGCAGCTTTAAGTCAGCAGATATATTACGAAGCTGGGCGAAAAGGGGCACTGACAACGTTCCCAAGCACTACAATGGCTTGGACGACATGGATATGCGAACGTTGTAAGAATTCGCCCTTGTCAAGATAGAACAATGCGGCACTGTACCAGCTCCGAGTGAGCTGAGATTTCGAAGCTAGTGGAGCACCACTCTGTGCGAAGTCTTCCTCGCCCATGAAACCCAGTGCCGATGCAAGGACGGCAAAATATACGGCAAGCCATAAGGGATCAGAAGTCAAGAATGAGCCTCCTTGAGTCCAGAAGTGATCGTGCTCATGACGAAATTCGGGGAAGAAGAACGCAAAATGTACCCATGATGTCCAAACATCCGCGAATTCCATGAACCGGCGACTGCACTCTTGTTTTGGAAATGCAATGTCGTCGGTAGATGCCACACTTCGTGGCTCATACGCACACCCGACGGCTTCGTAGAGGCGCTTCTCGTAGTACTCTGTAAGATCCACGGCAGGCGCATACGAGTTCTCCGTTGTCTGAGATCTTGATACTAGCTCGGCCAAACGAGTATTTTCGAGGAGCAGTTCAGCGACAGATGGGCTCGAACCTGGAATGTCAGCTGTCCGAATGCGTCCGCGCACCAGAACAACCTCTCTCTTGCAGTCTGCAGCGGCCCCTCGAGTCATACATGCCTGGCACGGAATGGTCTTGCTACATTTGACTTTTCTAGACTGGCAAAAAGTGCAAGAGAGAGGCGCGCGCTGTGTTTTGCGATGCGTGTTCGGCATGCCGAGTCAAACGACTGTCAAATTGTAAGATGGTATACATATGCAAAGATGAGACTTGGCTGGTCAAGGGTGATAGACGTTCCATCGTGAATCGGTTGTATACATGCGGGGATATCTACGCTAACGGCAGACCGCTCCCGATGTGAAGATAGATCGGTCTGACTACGGCCAGTCTTGCCTTCCACAATTCGTCCGCGGTTTCCTCATCCGAACTAGCCATTATTTGTATCAACTGTCTCAATGACGATTTTGATGCAGCACAAATTGGGGGGACATTCATATCTAAGAGATCAAACGATGTCGGCTAAGAACAGTCCTTTCAGTTCAATAGACATGTAGAGGTTGCGTACTTATAGCCCAGTAAGTCTGTGCAAATCACAGTTCAGCGACGCAAAGTATCGGCCGATATGCCTGTCTTTCGATATTCGGTAGTTCTAACATACGAAAGAGACAGTTTTGGGTGACATACCGCACTAACTACTATCTCAAACATTACATGTCTGCCAGGAGTACTACAACAATGTATTACAACATCAGATGACACAACATTGCGTATAAGATATATGCAGACCCTATACTAAGATCAAAACTACACAAAATCTTGTTAACGGTCCTCCCAGAAGAGTTGTAAGCTTTCAGACCTCGTGTGCGGTGCATCACTCAGAACTAGCTCCTTCGTAGCATATAGCAACACCGAGAACACACTATGACCAAGGTGCCTGTGTACGTGAGTTTACGTTGCCTGCTCAGTGTTCGGCGACATAACTTCGAGAGTATCAGCTCTATACAATGTATTCGATCCCAGACATCATCGTATAGGCACCAACAGCGCCCATAGACTAGCTTGAGACCCTCCATGATCCCCACATTATTTTCACTATTGTCCAGCTTCCAGTGTTGTCACTCCTTCTATTGTCAGCATTGTGCAGATTGCCCAGCACCACTCCAACTCCACAGACCATTTTCAATACACAATGGCAACACCTCCCTCCCCTATATCACATTCGCGAGTTTTCTTCCCTCCTCCAAATCACTAAACACCGCAAGCGCAACACCCACAACACCCACAACACCCACAACAACCAGAAGCCCGACTCAACCAACAACGATAACAACAACAACATGACCGACAACTCCAAGAAGTACCCAGGCTTCGACGCCATCTACCGCCGAGCCATCGAGAAAGGCAAAACCCGCAGCGAAGCCATCCGCCTCGCCTGCCGCGCCTACGTCAAGCACATCTGCGACTTCGAAGGCATCCAAGTCGACGAGCGCAAAGCCGAGAAGCTAGCGACCGAGGGCCTGAAGCTGTACGACGAGTACCGCTTCGACGACCGCTCGCACCAGGACTCTATGGACGCTGCGAAAAAGCACATTGGTGGGGGGATATTGGATCATTATGAGGAGAATGGGCCGGGGAATCGCTATGCGCCGCCGCCGAGGAAGCCGGAGGGTGGACTGGATAATATGGCGGATTTGTTTGATTCGCTTCCGCCGCGCGATGGGAAGTCGAAGGGGGATGGGGCTTCGTCTCGTTCGAAACATGGGGTGTCTGGGTCGTCGTCGAATTATGGGGGG
>QVXC01000618.1:0-15686 GCA_003501895.1 Phaeosphaeria sp. A1 3.1a | reverse complement strand
GGGCGGGAGGGAGGTGAGCTTGGTTTTCGCAAAGGACTTTGCGAGGTCGGACATAGTGTCGTGCGATGGTGCTAGGTGTGTGCTAGCTACGTCTAGCTGGGGTGGGATTGGGTCGTGTGGGGATTGGCTGGGCGCGGGAAGGATTGGATGCGGGAGAGACAGGTTTCCTGGTACGAGGTGGTAGGCGATATGGGACGACAGCATGGCACGCACGTTCACATGGGAGGTTAGTGGGGGTGCTACCGATTGACAGGGATGATAGCTTTGGATCTCCCGGTGGCATGGATTCTACTCAGCTATCGACATGCTGGGTGGACATCGACATATTGCTCCCTGTTGACTGCCGCGCAGCTTGGGACGCTTCACATCGTGAATAATCTGGGTCATTAGGTACGAGTTACAAGCTGGTGGCGGAGTCGACTCCGCGGGGCTGGGCGTCAAGACGCGACGGCTTTAGCTCCGCGCATCAATGGCACTTTCCATGGATGACGTCGATCATTGATGCTTAGCGTGGAGAGCTCCAGACAAGGCACACGCGCCCCTCGACTTCCTCTTTCCTATCGCATCTCTCGGGGCGTATTGTAAAGCTCGATTTTTTCTGTCGTCGTCTTTTTTGTCATTATCTGTAGCTCTCCAAGAGCGTAGATGAGCACCATGTGGAAAGGCGGAGCGCAAGACCAAACGAACGGGGACCAGCTCTCTCATGAGTCCCCAAATCCAATTCCTCACGACGATGGAGCTTCGAGACACTCTCGACGGACCCACGACACGACTTCAAGACGAAGCCACGATGAACCTACCGAGCGAACACGCCTGCTTGATCGTCCCAGGCCACCCAACTCGGATGGCTACCTCGATCCCGATGACCCAGCTGTAAGGACATTGTATCATTCTAGACTTCGTATACTAAACATGACCAGGTCTCCCCATACAACCTGTGGACAGTTCGTGCTATGCGATATCTGACCATCTTGTTCCTCGTCGTCTCATTCCTGTGGTGGGTACTCTTGCTAGTATCTATATTTGTCTCTCCGCCAGGAATGCACAGTCGCGGAAGTGGATTCTTCGACTTTGCCTACACTTGTCTGACCATTGGTAACCTCCTGGTTACTACCATCTTCTTCGTCACACCCGCCAAAGGACTGCGTATCACCACCGCCGTCATCGCTGTGTTGTTGGCTGTCGACATGATTGTCATCCTCACAGTACCACGTCTGCGGGTCGAAGAAGGATGGGTCGGCATCGCCAGCGTCGTCTGGGCGTTCCTCATGGCTGTTTGGTGCATTCTGACGGATCGCGTCGTCGCCTACGGGAAGAGAGAAGAGGAGGAACGTCTTACTGGCCGAGCCGAATCGCGCCGTACTTTGAAAGAATGGATCGCGGTCCTGGTGGCTACAGTCATCACCGCCATCTTCATCATCATTGTCGTCCTCATGACCGCCACTCTAGGCATCCGCGCCCGGGACTCCACCCTGAAGATGTACGGCGATCGCATCCTCGTCGACGGCGACAAGTACGCCGTCCATTTTGCCTGCGTCGGCAACGTGACCCACACCGACGGCAAGGCAGATCCCACCGTCCTCCTCGAGGCCGGCGAAGAGCCTCTGGAATACGACTTGGAGCACTGGGCCTACTCCTCCTACAAGAACAAGACCATCTCCCGCTACTGCTACTGGGACCGCCCCGGCTACGCCTTCTCGGATAACGCACCCTCCCCACACTCCGCTGGCATGTCCGCTGACGCCCTCTCCGAAGCTCTCGCCAAAGCCGGCGAAGAAGGGCCCTGGATCCTCGTCTCAGCAGGCACAGGAAGCATCGTATCTCGCATCTTCAGCTCACGCCACCTCAAGCAAGTTGTCGGTATTTTGCTTGTCGACCCATACCACGAGGATCTCCTCCACCGCATCGGCAACCCAAGCCGTGGCTTCATCCTCTGGGCCTGGGGCATCATCTCCCCACTCGGGACCGTCCGTCTCGCCGGCGCCCTCTTCAAAGGCCGCACACGCGAAGACCGCGTCTACGGCCGCAACGCCTACCAATCCGGCAAATTCATCAAAGCCCAACTCCAAGAAAACCTCATCGCCGACTCCCTCTCCAAAAACGAAGTCGTCTCCGCACGCCACATCCAATCGTCCGATACCCCGCTTGCAGTCGTCAGCTCCGGCATCGAAGTCAAACGCGACGCAGAGTGGGAGCGCAAACAAAAGGACCTCACGCACTTGACTGACAACCTCGTGGGCTGGGACGTCGTCAACAAGGCGCCGCATCAGGTCTGGCAGACGATGGAGGGCCGCACCGCCATGGAGAAGAGGCTGAGGCAGCTTGTTAAGGCGGCGGGTAAGATCTCTGTTGCTGAAGAGAAGGAGGAGTAGTGGTGAAGAGATGGATATTCATGTGAAATGTAAGTGACGAGGTCTGGGACTGGGACGTAATGTATAGCTGCCATGTGTGTACTTGTTATGTTTCCTTCGCATACCCTTTCTGCGTCTTGTCTGTTTTCTTGGTTTATGCAATGCACATATCAAGGCGTTTTGTATAGCTTGATTTGAGCGTAGATAATAATACAAGCATGTTACTCTCGGACTCGTTCTCCAACATGAACGTTACTTCGGAACCAAGACGAAGTATACCAGGCTGTGACATCAAAGCACCATCTGATCTTGTTTCGTATATGCGTGTGAAATTACAGTGAAATGACCTCACAGACCTCAAGCACCGCTATCACTTTCAATGATCAGAAGCATTCATATAATGGGTATCATTAATCATTACTGCGATATACTAGCAGTGACAAATGTCACTACCGCCCATCCAAGCATCTGCCCGACGTATATATATACATGCCCGTGCCGTCCTTGTTTCTATAGCATGAACCAACCTCAAGTTCCGTACAAAAGAAAAAGTATGTTCGTTGCGTCGGCATCCCATATGTATCGTACAGTCTAGTAGTAGTCGCTGTCAAACGAGTTCATCCGGCGCGAAAAGGGTCGGAACTTCTAGGTCTCAACCTCCTGCTTGCGACGGCGAATGCTGCCAATACGCTTCTTGATCGCGCTTCCTACGCTGCGGCCAGTGGTGTTGCTGCGTCCAATGCCCGAGGCTTCGGCGTTGGCTGTGTCAGTGGGGACACTGCCAGGAGCATCGTGACGATCAAGGGTCCTGCGGCGAGATTTCATCTCGGTGCCGGACTCGCCGGTGGTCTTGTGTTCCTTGAGGGCTCTTTCGATGGTGAAAGAAGGCTCGCCCTTGCCTTTGAGATCGTCTGGGTGGTACTCCTACATACGGTTAGTATATTTGTTATGGCTACAGCTCGAGATCCCATACCTGTCCGGGCCAACGCCTGTAGTCCGCTCCTGGCTCGCGCTGCAGATCGGCTCCCTCTTCATAATCGAGAACTCGACCAAAACGATCGGGCATACCAGGCGGGATGTTAGCAACGCCTTCCAGAGGACGGTGTCTGCTGATAGCATCGTTGATGTTCTCACGTGGGGTAGCCCTCAGCGCTTCCTCGTTCGACTCGCGCACTGCGTCGATGGGCGCATACTTGACGTGCTTGTTGCGAGCGATATTGGCAGCATCGTAGGGACCTTCGTGGTGGTAACGAGCGGGACCGACGGCATCGAGACGGTCGATTACGTCAGGGCCTTGGAAGTTCTTCTTCCTAAGATGAGGAGAACGGTAAGCGACTTTCTCATCTTTGCGAATGGCATCAAGTGGTCTATGGGACATGTCGCCCGGGTACCGCTCCCTAAGCGAGCCGCTGCGTCCGAGTCCGCCGCTCTTCATCTGACCGGGTCCAGGGTTGCTTGATCGACGAGGACGGCCTTCATCCAGGGAACCAAAAGCTTTCGAGCGGTGGTTGGAGCGGTGGGAAAAGTGCTCGCGACGTGGACTGGCAGAATTGGGAGGGGAAGGGTAGTCATACCTCCTTCTGCTTGGTGAGTCCGGTGCATGGTGGTCTCCAAAGGGATTCTTTGCTTCCGATGATGCCCTGGAGCGGCGGTAAGGGTTCGTCTCGACAGAGCTGCCAGTGTGCTGGACGCTGACTGATGGCTGGGCCTTGGTGATGTCGCCTGATCCAGGTGGGGTGATGGGCTGCGCAGGCGCGAAGGTCGAGCGGAAATGGCTATTCAGGCCAGTCTCATCGCTCGGATCAGGCTCGATCAGAGGATCGATGAGTTCGTGTTGTGCCTGGGACGTTGGTCAGTATACAATATCGAACACTGTGGACTCGAGGGCCATCTCAACCCCACACACATCATTCTCGTAACGTGTGACATGCAAGGTATGCCTCGTTGCTGTGAGATGGGATACAAGGAAGGGATGACAACTTACCCGCTGCATGCCGGTGGTGTGACAGGACTGAAAATGCTAAGGTTGCTCAACGCTGGTGGTTATGTGAAGTTTGAAAGTGCTATGCGACGCCAAACAGTGAAAGTGCAGAGGTCACGATTCAATTTCTGCAAGTGAAAAGGAAGAGCAGGTGACGAGCAGACAGACAGCTCTTGATAAAGGCGTGACTTGGCAGGCACGACGCGTAATTCGTTCGCACATGTCATCGGCGCCGTTTGTCCCTGCAGAGGTTGGACGGGCTGCGTCATCGCGGCCCGCAGTTGGGCGGTGACGAAGCGATCGACGGCTCAACACCACCAAACCGACCATGGCCCTGGTGCAGTATCCCGACTCCGACGACGACGAGCCTGATAAGGCCCATGCTATAGCCGCACTCCCGTTGCAGAGTGCGCCTGCTGCTGCCCGCAAGCGCAAGCTCAGCGACGCTGCCCAGGACGACCTTCCGCCGCTTCCGGCAGCATTCCATGATCTCTACACAGCGAACGCGCGTGCAAGCACCAGCGACAATCCTGAGCTGCATGGCGGTCGGAAGCGTACAGTTCCTCATGTCGAGGGCAATTGGCCAAGCCATGTCTATTTAGAGTGTAAGGATCTGACCGCGTAACCCAGTATGAGGGGGCTGGGTAGGCTGACGTATGCGAGGGATTCCTTCACAGGCCGAATCTGATTCCCTGCTCGCCCTGATTCAGCATGTAAGAGATGCACTTAGCCTGCAGAACAAGACGCGCTCAACCAAGCTGCCTGTGCCAAACATCATCCCGTTTCTTCATTCAGAGCTGGGTGCGCCTCTGCCATTGCATGTCTCTCTTTCGCGGACCCTGCAAATTAGGACCGAGGACAGGGTAGCTTTCCTCGAGACCTTGAAATCATGCGTACGCAGAGCCGCAGTCCGCTCTTTCCGTTTCAGCTTCAGCAGCCTCAAGTGGGTGCCCAACTTTGAGCGCAATCGGTGGTTTCTAGTTTTGAGTATCGAAAGGCCTGCAAAGAACGAGCTGAACAAATTGCTCGCCGCGTGCAACAGCGCTACTGGGAAGTGTGGCCATCCGGGCCTGTACGTTGGTGGTGTTGGAGATGGGCCAATGGAGACAGAGACTCTGCCAATCAAGGAAGATCAAGCAGATGCTCGACAGCACGCTGGTGTCGAAGAAACTGACTGGTCGGATCGTTTCCATGTCAGTATTGCATGGAATCTTGAAGAGCCGCACCCCGATTGGGTATCTTTGGTCAAGTCCCTCAACTTGGCAGAGCATGTTCGCTCCCCAGAAGCTTCATTTGACGCTGTCAAGGCACGTGTCGGGAACGTGGTCCACAGCATAGACTTGCGGAGTAGAAGTGCAGGAAGGATTATGTGAAGGTCAATCTGAAAAGTGGAAAGACATAGAAACCCTGCTTTCTTCAGAAGCCGTTCTCCCATGAGCCACGATGCCTCAAGTAACAAGCTGCGGTATATTAAGACGAAGAGAAAAGAGCTAATCGTGCAATGCCGTTCGAATCGGGATCATTGGTTTGTACTGGGTAACACAATTTTGAGCTTATTGTACGCTAAGCTTTTAACCTTATTTCAGAGCTGTGAGCACCAATGCAAAACACTCTTCTTGCTGCGTCTGCATTTCGGGCCGGTTCCAATGGAGACTAATCACATTACCTGGGTGAGTTAGTCGAATGTGGTGTCCAAAGTTCGCGGGATGCCTGTAGCGTTTAAGCGATAACTCTCGGGCCCGACAAGTGAGGCCTGGCGCGATTTAACCTCCGAGGTCCCGAAGACGCTCTTTGTACGCATCCGAAGAGTCGAGTTCATGGTCCAGGCAACAACCACAAGCAAAATATAAATACTATTCGGGAGTGCCTTCAGATAGAATGACACAACAACCACCAGATTGGGCAACTTCCAACATTCGACAGCTTATACCTATTCAAGCAACGTAATCCTATCAGCGGGTCAGCCCATCAGCACCCATTCAAGCACATAAAACAACATCTGAACCAACATCTATCACTCGGTGGCTTCAAACATTCGATTCCTCCTCATGTCGTCTGTTTCCCAACACAAGATAGCCATCATCGGCGCCGGCCCAGTGTCACTCACCCTCGCGAATATCTTCCAAAACAACAGCATACCATTCACAGTCTTCGAAGCAGCGGACTCATTTCGGACATCCGGTGGCAGTCTTGACCTTCATCCTGATTCCGGACAACTGGCGCTCAGAGAAGCCAATCTGTGGGACGCTTTTGTGAAGAACTCTCGACCAGAGGCCGATTGCGACAAAATTGTCGATCTCAGCGGTGAGGTCCTTTGGGACGAGAATCTCCTGCAGAAGAGTGACAAGAGCGAGGAAGAAAAGTTCGCAGGCCGCCCGGAGATTGACCGCAGGTTACTGGTGAAGATTCTGTTCGACAACCTGAAGAGCGAGAACATATCATTCGACAAAAAGCTCGACCACATCACTTCTTCAAGCGACCAGCAGGTAAGGCACACGCTACATTTCGCAGACGGCACGCAGTCAACTGAATACGATCTTGTTGTTGGTGGCGATGGCGCATGGTCAAAAGTACGCACCTTGCTCACCAACACCAAACCGTCTTACTCTGGAATCTCAATGGTGGAAGTCAATTGCAACGACATCGAGGCAAACTCCTGGCTCGTCAACTATATCGGCATTGGATCCATGTTCAGCTTCGGAGAAGGACGAGCTGTCCTTTCTCAAAGGCAGGGCGATGGAAGTCTGCGTACATACGCCTGCCTGAGGGTACCCGAAAACTTCCTCGACACGTGTGGCATCGACTGGACGGATACAGACAATGCACGACAGCAATTCATCGAGCGCTACTTTTCCGATATTGGCGAGGACTTGAAGCGCGTAGTGCTGGAGAGTAAAGACTCCACGACTCCCCGGCCACTATACGAGCTCCCAATCGGCTTTACGTGGCCACATACACCAGGTCTGACTTTGGTTGGCGATGCAGCGCACGTTATGACGCCCTTTGCCGGTGTAGGCGTCAATGTAGGGATGACAGATGCTTTGATTCTCGGCAAAGAGATTATCTCGGCGTGCAAAGGAGAAAAGGCATTGGACGAGGCTGTGCAGGCATACGAGAAGGAAATGTTTCCAAGAGCGGAAAAGTACATGCGCAAGACTGAGAAAGGGAAGCAGACGCATTTCAGCAAAGATGGCGCGAAATATTTCGCGGACATGATGCGAGCCCATCATCAGCCGGCATGAGCAACGAGAGTGGTGTGTTTGGAGGATAGTGGCGCCGGCATAATGTAATGACTGACCTGGGTGTTTTAGGAATAGAGCAAAAGGTGTAGGATAGATCACGAATGCATAGACGAATCAATTTGCATCGCAGACCTTTGTAGATGAGACAACCCGGCGCGCGATGATGGATTGAATGCAGAGACCGACTCATCACTGGCTCCCGCTTCGTATTCGCTCTTTGCGCGCTTGCCATCCGCCGTTCGATTTTATACCACGAAAGAGTATTGATTGGCCGAGGACAAAGGTTCAGCTACACTGCTGCCACACCCTACACAAGGTCGGATGACCCCTCGTGAGCCCTGTAGCGACAGAATCGATTCGTCGCTTGCGCAGCGAAATGATTGTGGGTTCGCCAACCCACACACCAAGGTCACCAAGGTCCCCAAGGTCTTCACCGCTGGACACCTTGAATCCTCTCGGCACAATCGCCCCGGCTTGACATGACACGGTTCGCGAACAGGAAATTATGGCCCCCATCATACAATTCCACAATCCGAGTCCGTCTGTCGAGCTACTCGCGCGACTCACAGCATGACCCCGCGATCATCCGTGATGGTGTTGAACTTTACGTGATACGCATATGTGATACCGGATAGTATGCCGAATCGCTGCCCGGACTTTAATGACGCCCACGAAGCGCGGCAACACCAGGGCTCCTGAATCGTGCCAGCAGCAAGCGGGCTGTCGAGCAAATATCGAAGACAAGCATTTACCAACATGGCCCCTGGCACTGCGAATAGCTCAAAGTGGGATCGACCATCCAATAGTCTTGGTTCCGAACAGGGAAAGCGATGTCACAGCCCTGCAACACTCCACTCTGTACCTGCATATGGCGACGCAGGGACCATGGTTCCGCCTTGTCCAGTCGCTCTCAAGATTAGCCGTTGACAGCGCGAGGCGAGATGCGATGCGGCGTGCGAGAAGACGATAAGCCTCGCTATTTGATGACGGCTCCTGTGTACGCCACTCAACGGCTGAGGATATGAGCAACACGAGCGACGATTGCGTGCCGGAGATGAGGCGCCATGGTGCACCGAGGTGGCAGGCGCGTGAGCATCTTTTTGACCACTGAATTGGCGCCCGATAGCAGATGAAGCGAGTCGGCGCAATGACGGTGGTTGTCGATGTTTGTGCGTGTTGTGCAGCTTGCTTTAGCCCCTGATGACCAGAATTAATATGCTAACGCGACTCGGACGACTCGGACAACGCCTCACCCGAAGTGGTAGAGGAACTCATAGAATTTCCCCAGGTCTCATTTCCACAACACGGGCGTGCTGTGCATATCGTGGCGGGTCGCCCAGCAGCCATGCCGTTTTGGTAGCACAACTGCCATGCTAATCTCAAGGACCCCTTTCCTACCGCCAGATGCCGGTGCACGAGCACTTCAATCACAGAGGCCATGGCAAATCAGTCAAAACCGCTGTCGTCCCCGGCGCGGTGGCTTTTTCTTTCTCTTTACGCAAGGCTTCTCTGTTACGCACGACAGCTTTCGTTGACAAGTCAACTACACCAGGCCTTTGTGCCCTTACACTCGTTTTATACATATACTTAATATCACCGCTTCACTCGTTTAGCGGCACGTACCCATACACTGCCTAATACCCAGTAAACAAACATCAAAATGAAGGGCTCAGTCTTTGCTGCCTCGGTGGCGCTCGCCGGCTCTGTGGCTGCTTTCGAGCACAAGGCTCACGCTGGTCTCCACCTTCGCCGTGGTGACTACAAGAAGGATGACGTTTGCACGGTCTACACCACCGTCTACGTCTCTCACAGTATGTGATTGCACTATATGAGACATGTCTTGAACTCGATGCGGTTCTCGATTGTTTTTCAAAGATGATTCGAAACATTGATACTAACATGCCTCAGTGCCTACCATGGCTCCCAACACCACCTGGGTTGCCCCCGCTTCTACTCCTTGCCCCGAGGAGCAGAAGAGCAAGACTCCCATCCAGATCTCTTCCGTCTACGTGAAGCCATCCCCAGCTCCCCCGGCGCCGGTCTACCCTGCTCCCCCTGCTAAGCCAGAGACCTCCAAGCCCGCTGAGGTCTACCCTCCTGCTCCCCCCAAGCCGGAGACCAGCAAGCCCGCACCTCCTCCGGTCTACAGCGCGCCAGCTCCTCCCCCAGTCTACTCGGAGAAGCCCAAGCCAACCACCTCCAAGGCTGCTGACAAGCCCAAGCCCACTGGTGGCTACTCTGGCACTGGCCACATTGTCACCAACGGCAACAAGTGGGCCATGACCTACACTCCCTATGCCAAGGACGGACAGTGCAAGACCGCTGATGCCATCAAGGATGACATCAAGAAGATCTCCGAGATGGGCTTCACCACCATTCGCTCGTACAGCACCGACTGCGGTGTCTTCGAGTACGTTGTCCCAGAGTGCCAGAAGTACGGCCTCAAGGTCATCTACGGCATCTTCCTCGAGGGCGGCGGCTCGGGCGGCAAGGGACCCTTCTCTAACTACGCCAACGCTCAGCTCGAGGACATCAAGAACAAGGCCCCCAAGGACTCTGTCGCCATGGTCATTGTCGGCAACGAGTGCATGTTCAACAACAACTGCCAGGCCAGCGAGCTCGCCTCGTACATCGACTACGTCCGCAAGGAGCTCCAGGGCTGCGGCTTCCCCTCCGACATTGCCATCACCACCACCGAGCCCGTCGGCACCTGGGAGGAGAAGGGCGCCGCCCTCTGCGACCACATCGACGTCTTCACCGTGCAAGTCCACCCATACTTCACCTCGTCCATCAGCGCCGAGATGGCCGGCGACTTTGCCGCGCAGCAGCTCGCCCAGGCCGCAAAGGTGTGCCCCAAGGCCGCGGAGAAGGGCACCTACATCACCGAGATTGGGTGGCCAAAGTCGGGCAACAGCAATGGCGCGGCCGTCGCTAGCCCCGAGAACCAGAAGATTGCCATCCACAAGATCCAGGAGAAGGTCGGCGCCCAGGCGTGCTTGTTCTCGTTCCAGAACGACGACTGGAAGCACCCTGGTGAGCTTGGTGTGGAGCAGTACTTTGGCTGCGCTGATGTCTTGTAAATATAAATGCGTCGGTGTGTTCTTCTCGTATGTTACACAGGAACAAAGGCCCTAGTCACGTCAAGTTTGGGGGAAGTCTAGGGTAGAAGGTGGAAACTCTTGTTTGTACGATCAGATCATCTTTTTTGCATGTAGTGTTCAAACCCCCGCAGTCTTGTCAATATGGTTGAGCTACGTTATGTGTTACGCTTGCAATTGCTGCTTTGCTTGTGCTTACTGGGCCGGGCGGTGGTCTGATGAGGTAGTTTAGTGTTTAATCTCTTGAATCCAATCTATGTTAATATATTGCATCGATCATGTCGGTCTTTTATCGGTGATGCGCGCGAGGGGTGAGCCAAGCCACATGTAATCTCGGTGTTGGCCTGAGGGTTGGATGTTGGGTGCCAGAATATTGCTGGCATCGGGCTCGATCGATGAGGCTTGCCCAGGCAGGGTTGTGTTGATCGTTTGAGCGTTGCCATCTGATTTCTAGAACCCGGTTCCTTGTCAGTTGTTGGTGGGTATACCTTGAAACTTGGGTACCGCGGGCTGTCAAATACGGCAATAAACGAACAATATGCTGGGGGAGGATTGTTCCTGTAGAGTTCATGAGGTCATACCACCCTCTTGGTCACTCATCAGCATGCCGCTTAGCCACGGTGTCTGCTGGCTGAGCACCTCCCCACCTTTTGCCATTTGGGTTTGTTACCTCAACTCTGGTTTCGTGCAAAAGGCGGGAGTAAGACGATGGAAGAAGGCACTTGCTAGACCGCATAGACAGCTCTTCAATCTGTGTCTTTTCAACTGATAATAGGTCGAAACAAACCAAAGACACTATATGTTCCTTTCAGTTTTCTACACGTCGTCAGAGCTCAGGACTGTGTCAAACTGTGGCTTGTATCGAATCAGGCAGAACCGAGGCAAAATTGTTGCTGATAACGAGGGAGTTTGAGGCTGCAAAGAGTGGTGGCAACAATGAGGCTAAGCATAAGCGTGCCGTACCTACGTTAGCGGGAGATCGACAGGGCATCCTGCAGTCTGCGCCTCCATCAGTGACCTCAACCACACCATCCAATACTCGATTTCCAAGAGACATGCCTGGCAGCCTGGCCAAAACTTCCAAATCGTCCTCCCAGCCGCGGTCTCAAGCCGACCGGCAGGGAAAGGAGGTCTCACGTCGCCGACCTTTCACTTCAGCAACCATTGTAGGCGTTCTTTCGCTCGTCTTGCCCAGCTTTACGCTACTGCGCATCTACAGCCACACGCGTTCTGTCCTTCCACTGGTGTGGACGTGTGCTACAAGCGCTGTCACTTTCCTAGTCTACGGGTACGACAAGATGCAAGCAAGAAATGCCCAGTGGAGGATCAGGGAGACAACATTGCAACTGCTGGCATTGGCGGGTGGATGGCCAGGAGCTCTCGCCGGAATGCATTATTTCCAGCACAAGACAAGAAAAACGGGCTTCCAGGTCTTGTTCTGGTTGACTGTGGCGATGTGGCAGGGAATTGCATGGCGATTGTGGACTGCGACTAGGTCGAACATTGTTTTGAAATGATACGCAAAAGTCCTAGGTCTCGTACAGGTTTCACGCCTTCATCCACGGGAATAACCAAGTCATCGAATCAAACACCAAACGCCACCATGTGCATCGTCGCTATCATCCCATCATTCGGCCTTCTTGACCTGGCTGCCGGTCTCATTATTCGTCTTGGTCGTCAGGTTGGCCACGCTCTCGAATGCGCTCTTCGAATACCCGTGCATCGTGTCCCAGTTGACACGGTCAGCCGCAGTCTTCGAGTAGCTCGCCGCGGTGTCCTACACTTCGGTCGCCGCTCGAGCTACAGAGAAGAGACATTAGCGGCCAGTCAGTGGAGAAGTCAATCGATCTGCTGCTTCGCCACCCTGCTCGCCAAGAGGGTTGTTGGTGAGGCCGCCAACGGCATTACCTAGGCCCTTCTTGAGGTTCTTGACGTCTTGCTGGTCCGAGGCGGGGATCTTGTCGATTTGGTCTGCAAAGTGTTAGTGTTTGTACTGATGCCTGCTTTGGGATAGCATACCCTTGGCCATGTAAGACATCTTGTTTTCGCCCATGGTCTTCAGCGCTTTCCTCTCGAGCGCACGCTTGGTCTCGGGGTCGATGCCGAAGAAGTAAAAGTAGGCGCCGACTAGGGCCAGGATGCCGGCGAAGACAGTGAAGATCTGAGCAGCGCCCATGGTGGTGATCGGCAGTAGATGATCTGCGCTAGGCACGGATAGGAAAGAAGTGTGTAGAGGTCTTGGTCGCTGACTGGGCCGAGTAAGATGTGTTTAAGAGTGGACGAGGGAGCAGTGCAATTGAGAAAGGATATGCAACTTGGTTCAGGTTTTGTAGTTGTCGCGAAGTCCAAAGGGGCATGACGTAGGCCTCTGTCAAACCTCACATGCAAGCTTGGACTTGGAATGCGATGGGTCCTTCCAGCTTGGCATAACGGCTATCAACAACTGCCCAGAGTCTTTCCTCTTCGGGCCATACATGGAGTTTGACAGCACACGGGCAGCTGTGCTCGCGTGGCGCTGCGTGTGGTTCAGCTGCAGCTGTAAGAAGCATCCTGGGGCACGCCGACCAGCCGGGCTGCGGCACTTGCTGAGGCTGCACGGCGCGCAGTGCTGCAGGGACCTAACTGCACGAGGCAAAAGGAGCGCCCGCTGGTTGCTTCAGGCTGGGTGGAGGCCCACGAATTTGCTTCGAGGCGCACACGGGGTTTGCAGCTAGTGTCTGCGCCACTCGAACAAGGCGGCCACGACCATTGCGCCTGCCCCCACAGTCGAACAACAGAGCACAGCTGGGTTATTTCTGGAGCTGCTGACTTGTGCGTTCCTCTCCGACATTTACGCTGTCCTATCGCCCTGATCTTCTCTCCAAACCACCACGAGCAATTGCAATTGTTACCTGTCGCTCGACTGCTACCCCTCACCAACCCCACCACGAGCTGTACGCGCGCCTGATAGGGACACCTCCGTCTGACATTCAGCCTCACGACAAGTCAGCAGCGCGCACGCTGCAGCAACATTGTCCACCATGAGTTAGCCGCCCTTCTCCTTGCATGCCACACCAACATCCATACTAAACCATGGCGACAGTGACAAACATGCTCAACAAGCTGCACGGCCAGCCCGACAGCTATGATCGCAAGTTCGTAGCTGCCGTACCCCACCCATGCTTTTCTGCCGCTGAGACTCCCCCACAGGTCGCGATACCGGTTCGGAAAGACGCTGGGCGCCGGCACATATGGCATCGTCCGAGAGGCAGACTGCCCCGAGGGCAAGGTCGCCGTCAAGATCATCTTGAAGAAGAACGTGCGCGGAAACGAGCAGATGGTCTACGACGAGCTGGAAATGCTGCAGCGCATGAAGCACCCGCACATTGTCAAGTTCCACGACTGGTTCGAGTCAAGGGCAAGGCTGCCGCAGCGATTTGTAGTGACCCGATGAACTGACGGCGCGCAGGACAAGTACTACATCGTGACACAATTAGCGACCGGTGGAGAGCTGTTCGACCGCATCTGCGAAAAGGGCAAATTCACGGAGAAAGATGCTGCTGAAACCATCCGCCAGGTGCTCGAGGCGGTCAACTACCTCCACGGCAACAACGTTGTACACAGAGGTAGGCTTCAGTCTCGTCTCACGGTGCCCGTCTAACCCCACTCCAGACCTCAAGCCCGAAAACCTGCTCTACCTCACACGTGATGAGCACTCCTCCCTCGTGCTCGCCGACTTCGGCATCGCAAAGATGCTCGATTCCAAGAGCGAGGTCCTGACTACCATGGCTGGCTCGTTCGGATATGCGGCGCCAGAAGTCATGCTCAAGAAGGGCCACGGAAAGCCTGTCGACATGTGGTCCATGGGTGTCATCACATACACACTCCTCTGTGGTTACTCTCCCTTCCGGTCTGAGAACCTCGCCGATCTTATCGAAGAGTGCAAGAATGGCCGAGTCATCTTCCACGAGCGCTACTGGAAGGAGGTTAGCAAGGAGGCGAAGGAGTTCATCACCCTCTTGCTGAACCCAGATCCCAACAAGAGGCCATCGAGCGGGGTAAGCAAAGCCAATACTGCATAAGATGACCACTAACAGCCGCAGGACGCCCTCAAGCATGTCTGGCTCAGCGGCAAGACTGCCAGCGACCACAACTTACTGCCCGAAATTCGCGCCTACGTCGCAAAGGCTCGGCTCAAGCGTGGTATCGAGCTGGTTAGGCTTGCAAACCGCATTGAGGCGCTCAAGATGCAAGAAGATGAGGAGGAAGACGCGCCTGGCCAGGCTGACATGCCTGCCAATGCCCATGAAGCCGCGGGAGAGGCGATCTCCGCACATACACCAGACAAGGGCTTGGCAAGCAAAGAAGGTGCTTCTCCATACGGCAAGGGACCTGGTCGCCTCAGCAGGATTGCCAAAGGCGCCATCTTCCGTGAAGTTGTGTTGGCCAAAGTGCGCGAGATGAAGGAAAACGAGGCGAGGGCCGAGTTTGAGAAGCAGGCGACTGAAGGAGGAGCGAAGAAGGCTTGAGCGTGACGATGGACGTGGCACATATCCCTATTCTCCTGAGGCATCGATTAAGTAAGGGGGTTTCTTGATTTTCCGGAATCTTTACCTGGGAACCTGGATGACGGACGTTTTAAGTAGACTTCAACGGCGATATCTTTGTCGTTGTGGCTGAGATCTCCCAAGTCGAACACTTCGTATGTTCTTCAGCAGATGCACAACTCATTCCCTACCGACTGTGTATGAATCCGATGTCACGTGAAATCTTACTGAGGTCGCTGCTCCGGTGGCCGAACCAAACTTTGATTCTGTCAGAGGAATGAATTGCTTCGTCATTCGTTATTCACAAAAGCACTTGTTTGCGGCTGTCAAGCGGAGTTGCTGGCAGAGGTCATCGCCAAGACGCACTAGCGCAAGGATCGCCAAACCGCGTGTGAGAGAGGAAGGGACGCGCTTTGGAGCTCAGTGATAACCGCATCTCACTGCACCCGCCAAACGCCCCTCGACTGCATCGACCGACATCGCTATCG
>QVXC01000617.1:0-15715 GCA_003501895.1 Phaeosphaeria sp. A1 3.1a | reverse complement strand
GGCGTATATAGGATAAATACCAGGATTTGCTTGGTTTTGAAGATTGATGATGGGGTTGTGTGCATAGTGAGGAATCAAGACCCGATAATCGCTGTTACTTCACTAGAACTTGACATGTGATACATGCTCTTATGCTGGTGGAGGTCTCAAAAAAGATTGGTGCAATGTAGAGAGCTTAAGTCACGTGGGCTACCCAAAATGCATCCATTGATATGGACTGTAATATTCGAGAGGGGTCTTGGGCGCTACACTGCATGGGAACTCAAGTTCACACGTCTACAGATCTTCAGAAGTACTACAATTCATCTTGACTTGCCTTTAAATAGCTGTCAAAGACCTGCGAAACACAGAGCGACTTGCAAAGAAGGTTCATAATCTCATCATGCAATTCTTCAAACATAAGTCGAACTGGCCGGCTTACACGGGGGCACATGCCAGGCATGATCCCTGGTCATGTCGAGCGCAGCATAACATGTCTTTGTCACATTCACAAGCACATACACATCGAGTATCACGACGACGAAAACAGTAGACGGATGATGGCAATTGAAAATTTTTGGTAGACTTGCTACATGTATGTGTGTAGTGCCCACCAGCCGAGAACCATGCAGGATATCATGAACTCGAAGACAGAGCACCTGCTCGAATTTTTCATGCCGTCATGCCCAACGCCGGTCATCCGTGAATCATTCCTTTTGACGCGTAGTCTACTCCTCGTCCTCCTCGCCGGCATCGTCGTCACCACCCTTCTCGGCGGCCTTGGCCTTCTTCCTCCTGACACGGCCGGGACGGCCGCCACCGAATGGCGAGGTCAGAGCGAAGTCGATGTGCTTCTGGGAGTCGAGGCGGACCATGAAGGAGGGAACGTTGACGATCTGCTTGCCAACACTGTCGCAAGTTAGTTGGCATACACCAAACAATTTCAGAGCATGCCGTACCGGATGTGGCGCTGGCGGATGAGCACACGGGCGTGGTGGATGGACTTGGCAAGACCGAGCTTGTAGACGCAGGTCTGGAGACGGCGCTCCAAGAAGTCCTCAATCTTGAGGGCCAAGACGTAATCGAGCTTCATGCGGGACTCGTCGAGGACACCGACACGGACGAGACGGCGAATGAGCGCGTTACCCTCGAAGAGACGCTTGGGGTCCTTCTCGTCGAGCGTAAGGAGCGAACTGCGGGTGAATTAGCATACACGTGCCTGCGGCTAGAAGTGCAGTGTCAGCGACAGCGCAATTGGGCGCACTTACCGGGCAGCACGACGAATCTTGGAGAGGGTCAACTGGACGCGCCAGACCTCACGCTTGTTGCGCAGTCCATACTCGCCAACGAGCTTCAGCTCAGAGTCCCTAACCGACCATTAATCCAGAGGTTCCCAGACATGAGGAGAGCACGCTCTCGCTCAGTGGCCTTGGGTATATACGTACAGACGAGCGGACTCGAAAGGACGACGGGGGACGCTGTACGTCTTCGAGTAGGAACGGGCGACCATGGTTGTTGTCGATTGAAGAGTCGAAGTCGAAGTCGGACTGGCAGAGGAATAACGTCGAGCAATTTGGCGTCTGTGGTTGTGCACGGACCGCTCGTCTAATTTTGTCGGCCTAGCGCCTGCCACGATGGGTGGACGCAACCTCGAAATTCGCAACATCACGAAGAACATCACCGCACTAACAACACCACCCGACATCTCACACAATGGGTCACGCAGCTGGTCTCCGCGCGGGTACGCGCTATGCGTGAGTGCACGCCATGAAGGAATTATGGGCGACGGCGACTGACGACATGCAGCTTCTCAAGGGACTTCAAGAAGAAGGGAATGGTGAGGAGAAATTGCTCTACGACGCCCTGCGCACACAGCTGATGCGAATATTCAGATCCCTCTCTCGACCTACCTCAAGCAGTACAAGGTCGGTGATATCGTCGATGTCGTCGCCAACGGTACGAAACCCCCGAGTTAGCGAAACGCACACATGGCAGAGCACTCACACGCCACAGGTGCCGTCCAGAAGGGTATGCCCTACAAGGTCTACCACGGAAAGACCGGTATCGTCTACAACGTCACCAAGTCCGCCGTCGGTGTCATCCTCCAGAAGCAGGTCGGCAACCGCTACATGGAGAAGCGCATCAACGTCCGCATCGAGCACGTCCGCATGTCCCGCTCGCGAGAGGATTTCCTCAAGCGCGTCAAGGCCAACTTCGCCCTCCAACAGAAGGCCAAGGAGACTGGCGAGCCCCAGCAGCTCAAGCGCATCCCCGCACAGCCCCGTGAGGCACGAACCATCTCCCTCAAGGACAACAAGCCGGAGAACATCACACCTGTACCTTACGAGACGACGATCTAGAGCAGGATAGGGGTGTGCGTGCGGCAAAATGGGTCACGGATGGTTCACGGCGTGGTTTCTCGGATCTCTCGATTTTACTCTCTTCTGCACTTTCACTAGCATTGAAAGCGGCGAAAGCATGGTGCAGATAATGAATGTGCCAACATGGCTGGGTTACCCCTCACGCCAATGAAATATCATCCAAAAGCCCACCTGCAGGTCGATGTGTGTGATGCATGAATTGTGTTCTGATCTTCTTCCAGCAAAGCCTGAGCTACCTCTACACTTTCTCCACCTTTACGATATTTGCGTTGAATGCTCTCAGACACGGCTCTTTGCTACGAATGAGAAGATTGTAGCTCAGGCAAGTTGACCTGTCCGAATAGTATTACCCATATTCTATCAGTGGCACATCTGATTCTCTAAGCAGTTCTCTTTCGGCTAGTCGTCCCTGTTCAAACCAATTCTTAGCCAGACTACGACTCTGCCAGCGTCTACTATTTTCGAAACTTAGGTCTTACTCCTTCTCAAACAGCTCCTTGCCTTTCTCTAACATCGCCGCCTCATCCCCGTCCTCTACTCCACCCAAGACCGCAGTCTTCCTGTACGCCAGCGTCTGCACCTCACTCTCCTTGAACAGCTTCGTCGTATTGCCGTACTTGGGATTTGGCTTCGGGAAATATGGCAGAACAGCCAAATCACCTGGAACAAGCGAGTATTTGGTCTTGCAATCAGTCTGATTGATGGCCTCCTCGGGCTCAACCTTCAAACTGTCCGGCGACGAAACAGTATGCGCCTCGACATACGCCGCCCACTTCTGCTTCGGTGTCTTCTCTTTCGGCACCTTCTTCTTCTCCTCTTCTTCCTCCGGAGGATCATCTTTATGTCTGTCACCCGTCAGCATCTCACTCCATCTCCAACGCAGAGCCCCCATCCACCCCACCAAAAAAGAAAAAGAAAATCGATCAAACTTACTCCTCCCCCCAAATCTCCTCTCCCCTCCTCACAACCTCCCCATCCCCTCCCTCCGTCCCCTCCAACATCCCCATCTTCCTAAACCCCAGCACCCGCACCTCCCCCTCCAAAAACAACTTAATGTTATTCTTAAACAGCGGATTCGGATTCTTCTTCTCAAAATGCCTCAGCACACCCAACTCCTCCTTCTTCAGCCCATACTTCTTCAACCCCTCTGTCTGCGTAATACTCTCCTCCCTCGACGGCTCGTCGTCAAGCATCTTCCCACCCACATCGTGTTCCGCGACCCACGCGTCCCACGCGGCTTTGTGCGAGGCCTTGGAGGCCTTTTCGTCGGCGGCAGCTGCTTTGGCGCGGTGTTCAGCCGCGACGACCGAGAGGTCTTTTTTGGTGCGCTTGGCGGGTGAGGATGCGGCGTCGCCGTTTAGGCGCTTTTTGGGCGTCGCCTTCGTGGTGCTGGGTTTGCTGGTTTTCTTGCTGCTCTCGTACTCTGAGCCCGAGGTGTCGGAGGTGTATTTTACTGGCGCTTTGGAGCGGCCGGAGCGACGGGCAGACATTGTTGTTGTTGTGTTCTGCCCTTGCTTTGTGTTGCGCGTGTGTAGGTAAGACGGGATTCGCGAGGAATTACTTGAAGATGAAGTAGAATTATGAATGCTTGCTGGTAAAGATGATGTTTTATTTGCAGTCAGACAAAGCAGGTTTGACAATCCTCCGGATTAGATTGTTGCTCAAAGGATGCGTGCTGGGTTAGTGGTGAGCAAGGGGCACATACGTCATTGTGCTGATCGATGCTTTGAAGAGGGCTGAAACAAGGTTCGCAATTGTCTTGTGCGACATAATGCGGGGTTGGGCCATTATTTGTCTACTTTGGGTGTTTTGTTCAAACAGCTGCACCTGCTGGTTGGCCAATAGCGTCAAAGTATATACTTTGCTGCATATTGCTAATTCCGTTGTATGATCTCTGGTACCGTCATTTTTCAGATTTTATTTACATAGCACAATTGTCTTGAGTCCATTAAAGTCTGTAATTGACCAGAGCACTTCTTGATCGCAGTGGCCCAAATAAACTTCTTCGCAAATTAGCACGGGAGGCTCTACGTCGCATAGGTCACACGAGATCGAGCGCGATATTTTATAGTCTAATGGGGGCGTCCCCGACTGTCTTCTAATTCTTGAATCTACTAAGGAGTGACAGAGAAAGAACCACAACTTCAAATCACGATCACCTCAAGCATATGCCGGCCTGTTGGACCCGACACAATGCAAGACCCCTATAAGAAGAGCTCCTTCCATTTCGCAAGGATTCTACTACAGCTACCTATCTCAGAGCAATCTAGATCGTCACCCATGACTTGATATTCGGCAAGACATTGCAGTCACCGTTCCTGAACGGAGCGAGGTCAATAGAGTGCGTGCCAGGCTGAGTCTTATTCGCGCAGCTCCTGTCGTAGAAGCGTACTTTTCCCACAGTCAGTCATGTCTTATGTTCTAAATGGCATTGCAGCGTCCAAAAAAGCAGATCATATGATGGAGTTGAATACTCACGAGTGCGAGTCGTCGTGGACTCGTTGAAGTAGACCTCGCGGAACTGATTGGTGACGTCCAAGTCGTGGCATTCACCCACAGGGTACTGCTGGAAGTAGGTGTCCTCCACCCAAGACTCAGGTGGTGCGCAGCGATTGTCGGCATTGTTGTAGAAAGTGGCGCGCACGCCGCCGGACTGGCGCTCTTCGAGGTTGGCTGGGGAAGCGACGACGGCAACGGCCGTGGCGAGGAGGGTGGTGATGGCAGTGAGTTGCATATTGATTGAAGTTTGGGCTCTAAGGGACAAGATTGTTGACTATGTGGGGATGGGCGGAAGAGGGATCGAAGCTGCTGTCTGACGAAGCATAAGCGGCCATCAGTCTTCTCTTTATACTTCTTCGTGGCTTAGTCAATGCATCAAGTCTGCCTTGACGAGACTTTGCTCGTCATTTTCGATGATGGTGGTGCACCCACCAACTCTGAGTGGCGTATCGAGTTCGTACTCATCGATCGCGGCAGTTCCAT
Source organism: Phaeosphaeria sp. A1 3.1a (assembly GCA_003501895.1). Taxonomy (NCBI): domain Eukaryota; kingdom Fungi; phylum Ascomycota; class Dothideomycetes; order Pleosporales; family Phaeosphaeriaceae; genus Phaeosphaeria; species Phaeosphaeria sp. A1 3.1a. The sequence continues at coordinate 10,373 of QVXC01000617.1, read as the reverse complement.
GCTGTTGAAAGGGGGATAGTATCACGTTCGATGAAGTGTTCTCCTCTTAGGTGAGCTAACACGAGTGTTGGCGGGTTCTTCAACACCGTTGTCTCGATGTATCGGTGCCATCCTTCGTGCTTGATCATCTGTTTATAGATCATCAACATATAGCTTATACACCTGATCACTTAGACGAGTAGTGGAAAAGGCGGACAGGTTCCTTGAAGAGCTGACATGGTGGGTGACCCACATTTCCATGGCAACGTGGACAAGTATGCAGACACACGTGTCGGATATTTGCCTGATGATTGCCCAAGATTTTCGTGGTTATTGTCTAGCTGTATGCCACCAGACTCGAGTATCGGCTTCTTCTTGGTGCTGGTGACTTTAACCCTCTGTTTGTCCTTTCGATATAGAAATTCGACTAAAGCTTGAGTGCGTTTCGACGTAACAGCATTGTATGATGGCTGCCAGATGAGCTCAGCAGCACTGATCGAAGATATTCCCACCCGCAATTATGATGTATAATGGCCAATGGTCTCATTGCGGTCCGGTTGAAGCCCATAAATCGCTAAAGCATGCCATAGGGCTGAAAGTGTGGAGCCGGATCGACACCCAAATGGTCGACCATGCAGTGTTACAACACGATCCCAACACCTAGGTTTTCGCTGTTGTCGGAAGCGGGCGATGATTCAACCCAGTGGTCAGCAGCAACCGCTGTCAGCTTATGTTGTGATCCAAGCCATTGCTCACGAGGTCCCGCAATTGGTCAGATTGGACACGAGGACGCTTGAATTTTGTGCATTCTCTTTCTCGCGGCATGACTTCCATCACACAATGACTCGCCATGATCTGGCGTCCCTGGATTTGTAAGTAGCTGCAATACGAAGAGGTGGGCAAACGTGTACTTCCCTGTTGCCTATGACCAAGATAGGACTGGATGATATCTTTCGTGCTGCCACAGGGTTGCCTATTCTTGCACTCGGAGCTTTCTTCCTCTCTAGGCTTGAACGTTCAATCCGTGTGACCTCATTGCCCGCAAGTAGTACGCATGTCTGAAATGGGACATCTTACATAATTCCACTATGTTGAGACATTGATTGCTGTTGCTGAAGCCTGACTATTGGTGTGCCTATCCATTCGAACTCAACGTTGGTCGAAGAAACACTTCAAAGATAACCAGAGGTGGCGTTGAGTGAAAGTGCGTTCTGCCAACAAAGCATGTTGAACTTAGTCATCGCCTCGTGGACAATCGTTCTTGTAGAGTGGATTGACCTCGACCTCCCGACACCAAAGCGCCCATGGTCTTGCAACCGTCCCCTGCAGCGACTCCCATGTGTCTGCACACTCCCTGTCACTCAGGTACTTCAAATCGCCCTCGGTCTTCGCTTTCCCAGATTTGATATTGCCGCTTCCTTGAACTTCGATCTTTCCTTCAAGAGTTTGACCAAAGTGTGCATTGTGAATCGCTAGCGCCGCAGTCTGAGTTTTGGCAGCTTCTCGAGTGTATATTGATTGATAAACAGCTTCTTCGATACCGCGGGCAACGGCTGTGAACCCATGGCCCTGGAGTAAGACGACAGCATGATCGGGTTCCAGTGGTTGATCCCCTTGCGCACCACCAACTTGTGCTGGCAGTGCGGATCGAACCTTGCTGAAGATGAAGCCAGCGCTTGTAGCGGGTTTGAACGTCGAAGCCAGGGAAGCGCCAAGGGTTGTGTCGCGAACAAGGAAGTCGTGCTTACTACCGGTTGGATAGTGGCTGGAAGCGTCCCAGACCGGAACATCTTTACCTGTTGCGAATTAGATACTGGAGCTAAATTGACATCGTGAAGAACCACGTACCCAGGAACCCGGCCATGTGGATCGTGCTTCTCAGAGGTACATCACTGACACAATACGGCAGAACATCGCTGGAATGGCTGTGTACTACACTATTGACTGTGGGAAATCTCTTGTAGATCTCGCTGTGGATGTGTCGTTCAAGATATCCTGGGTTGACATTCTTCTCGACAGGCTCAGCGGAATCGACCTTGTACTCTACAAGATCGTCCGAGGAGCTGACTAGTGCTGGGGGCATATTACAAGGCATCCAGAATGTGGCAGGATTGTCTGGACTGCGAACAGAAATATGCCCGTAAGCGTCGAAGATGCCATGGTGATGTAGAATGTGGCAGGCCGTGACAAGACCACTAAACAGGTCTTCAAGACCGACCTTTTCGCGTTTGGGAAAGTATCCGGCGGACATGGTGAGTGGTGGAGTATGGGAGATACATGGCTGGCAGCGTTTCCAAGTATGTATGTTGGTGTTTCCTGGTGTGGTGGCTGTTTGTGTTCGATGACGTGCGTAGTTGCAATGCGCGGGGTGCTGCACGTGGCAGAGATGGAGCGGATCTTGCTCCGCTTAGAACAAGGCACAGCAAGTTTTCGCGAATCGATCTCCATGTTCTTATATCTCACGGCATAACTATATGATTCACATTTTCCGATGCTCAGCTCCCAATTTTAAGATTCCTGACAAGACTGTACGCTTCCACAGACCATACTCTATACAGCATTGCGTATTGTCATTTCGTATACGAAGGGGCTGGATGTTAGTGATGCACTGCACTAGCTACTATATATAACACTACATGTCTACCAGGAGTACTACAACAGTGTATTAGGAGATCAGATGACGGACAATTACATATGAGGTATATCAGAGTCCTTTATCCTATAGAAGAGTTGTAAGCTTTCACACTCCATGTGCGGTGCATCACACAAAACCATGCTCTCCAGTCAAGGTGATGTCTTTGACTGTTCATATCTCGGCAGTTGCACAAGGGTTTATGGCGATATATATATATATCGCCATGGGAGCAGGAACCGTCGCTCAAGTAAATCTAGACGCGTGCCGCAACTCGAGCTTTCACTCTCACCTGTGAAGCAAACGTATGTGCGTAGATCATCTAATGCCCGTTTCAAGCTTGACAGAATTTTCATCCCCAAATACAAACCAATTCTCCTTCAGCTCCCTAAGAAACTCGTTCCTCACGTTTACCACATATATAAAAAAATGCACGAACTCATCTCCTTGCCAGGTCTTCAATTTCAGATCTATCACCTCAAGGGTAGTCTGAGATGCGTATTGACAGTAGTTACCCGGTAAGGCGACTAGGAACTACGAATTCAACGACGTTGATTTCGACGATATCGATGCTTCAGCTACCGCACCAACCCGCGATACTGCCCTCGGAACACATGTCAGTGCCGTGGGGCTCCAACTTACACTCGTGAAGAACGCGGGAGATCTGGAAATACGATTCGAGGGCACCGATGGAGGTACTGCGCACTGAATTTTCCACGCTCTACTGGAGATAAGTAGAGCATCGGGATTGTATGCATCGGCAACGACACAGACAAGCTTCCCTACGAATTCTGCAGCCACGCAGACGAGCAAGAACACAGCATCAGCAGCTACAGAGGCGTGCATCTCGACATTCATCGTCCGGGGCCGGCCCGAGACGAAGCGCAAGCTGATTTCTGAACAATGCGAAGCACATATTCATGCGAAGAACCTAAGGATCATCACATTGATGTGCGAAGACGAAGATGGCAACCCATACAAGATCTCTCCTCATAGTAGTAGAGTGAAGCGTCGGCCTGGTAAGCTGCACTTCGTTTGCAACGGACTTGGGCTAATTGTGCGTGGAAGTCGTCGAAGATGAAACAGATGAAGATATCGTGGCTCCCAAGCCCATCGTCAATGGGCCTCGCTAATCTGCTCGGAGGAAGCGCTCTATGCCTGGAAAAGAATCACCTCCTCAGGTCCAAGACGTCATGCCTCGATACCTATTTCTCATGGGCGAGGCTTCTAGAGACGGAGTGAGGCAAAGGGGCGAAGTTCGATTCGATCAGGTGACGGGCCACTTCACCTTTGGTTCAGAATATGGTCGATATCGAATGTTTGATATTCGCCCGGATCCAACAAGTAAGCTTTAGCAACATGCTTTGTAATTCATGGTACTAACGTATTCAGATGCTGTGATGTGGAGGCCAGAGAAGTTCAAGTGTGTATTGCAAATCCTTCAGGATAGCAAACCAGTCTTCACGTCATTCCATCGAGCCGATACCGAAGTCACTGGCAGTGATTGTGGCAACCACTATCTGTTTGCGCGAAGATAGAGTTGGAGTTCTTCCTTGAAGCACTCCGGCGCCACTTTGTTTTGGTCTTAACTACGCAGAGCAAGGAAGATGAATACGAAGCTCACGATAGGGCTCAACATTTCGATGCCCTTGCGGAATTCGAGAGATAGAAACGTTACTCTGAAGATCTGAGAGAGCAAAGGGGGGACTTAACCAGGAAGGCAAGCGAAGAGTGGACGGAGATCCAGAGGAAAGAAAGTGTGCGCCTGATGAAACGTCTCCATCGAGACGTATGCTGAGTCGATGATCAGATACTGGAGTAAAAGTTTCCCTGCTTTCGATGATGAAGAAGCACAACACTGTCGGAGTGCTCTCCACTACTATAATGTACAGCACTCAAGTACAGTATAAAACCCATTGACTGGAATTCGTATTTGTAGAGACAACATAGGTCTTACTCTTGCATACCGATGATGTGAACAATGTCATGTTACGTGTTTCTGTCCTCAAGATCCGTTCCATGTCAGAACTGAGATCCTATAGCCAATAGCCTAAAGCAATGTAGTGCACGTGGCAAAGTCAAGATTCTGAAATGTCAAGACCACAACCATATGTTTCAGGCAGGAAGAATGCAAGAGGCATGGAGACTGGTGTGGGCGCGTGTACGTGGATGCGCAAGGGTCGGCTCGTATGTGAAGAAAAGGGCGTTATATCTAGCACTGGGCTGGGTATCTCATACATTAGCTGCCATGAAGTGGAGTGCTGCTGCGTAGTGTTGAGCTCAGGATAAGCTCCCTCTGAACACAACATTGGCGCCGCACCTTTCATCCCATCTGGACATCACCGTCCACATCGTCGCCACTCCCCTGTTCAGTGTTCTGGCCGTATCGTTCCCCATGGATATAGCGCTCCTCGTTCCCTTCACTCTCGTCCTCCGAATCCTCGTCCACCATTCGACTTTCGACCTGGCACTTCCGCGCATAGCAACCCGTCTTATGTCCATCGCCCTTGCCACCAACGCCGATCCCGGTAAACATGCCCCTCTTCATTTCTTCGATGATCTTGTCCAGGTCGACCTTGTTTTGCCCGCCATCGATCTGGCCGCCATCGTAGATTATTTTCTTAGCGCGTGCATTTGCCGTCTTGACGCTGCTGTGCACCGAGTCGATCCGGAAGACACCTTTGCTGTGGTCGAAGTCCGCCGAGGTCGGGTAGATGATATCCGTCACGATGTACACGACAACAACGGTGCCTGAACTCGGTAGCGAATGAGGGGCCGTCGGAGCGGATCCTAGTGAAGATTGAGGCGAATGCGGCGTGGGCGTGTGGTTGGTGTCGCCATGCTCTTCTATGGAAGCCATGATGGCCATCGGGGCCTGCCAACAGCAATTTTTGAGATTCCCATGGAGGGGCGGGATTGATATGCCATATGCACGGTGGCAATATGGGCAGAAATCCATGTTTGCGAGTCGCGGCGCTCAGCCATGTCTAGAACCTGCAAAGCCTGGCCCTTTCCGTAAGCGTAACTGCCTCCGCGGAGCACCTGCTCGCCGCTGTTTGTTGCCGCCAAACAATGGTGGCTTTTGGTATTCTCTTGACTGGGACGAGTTGCGTTTGGTGCAACGTTCAAGTTTTACTGCGCTACGATGGGTCCTTTTGGGTCCCCATCACACGAAACATGGCATGAGGTCCGATTGACATCATTATTACAGTTATCCGAGGCAACGCCGGGAGTCGAAAGCAGGTTGTGCATTGGGCATGATTGTGTATCGTGGCTTTCGTATCGAAGGGTCCGAGCTACTGTGCCACGCTAGACCGACGAACCATTTCTACGCGATCCAAACAGACTGCATTGCTTGCTTGATAGAGCGGGACGATCGAACCATGCAAGGTACCACCTAGTCACACCTCCCTAGCAAGTCGTGCCGCTTACGATCACCTTTATGATTGGTACAGTACAGCATGTCCAATGCTTACACAAAGCATTGAAACAGCCAGCTCTTCTCAACTAGAATTGCTTCTTCACACTCCGATGACCTGAATGAAGCCTGTGTGATTGCGGCCCATAATTTGGTGTGGTAAGCATTTCCCCGACGGCGCGAAGACCCTCACGATCATTTCTGACATATATTATCAAGCAAAACGAAATTGGGATGTATTTCAATTATACATGGACAAGCACATGTCACCATCGACGTGCCCTTCCCGCCGAAGCGCCACTGCTAACGATATACCCTATTTTACAAAAGAGAAGAAGAGCCCACCGACATGCTCATGCGTATCATTTTCGTTGATTCTAGAAGGGGAATTATGAAGGTGCTTCTTTGGCCGTTAGTTAGTCAAGAGGAGCGAGACAGGCCTATAGCTCTGCCTCTGCGGCAGTGGCGGCCTGAGCTTCGCTAGCAGGCTTAGCCTCCTGCTTCTCCTGCTCGATGCTCTTCTCCTTCTGCTGATCCTCCTGGATGTCAACGGTCGGTGGTGCATCGCTGGGCGCCGCTGGTTCAGAGTCCTGCTGGGTTTCTGGGTTTCGTCCCTCGACATCAGGGTGGGGAGGGGCGACACCTGCCTGCTCCTCTGCACCGTGCGCGTCGACAAGGCCTTCATAGATCTCGTTGCCTTGGCCGTCTACAATGCGGGTGCGGGTCTCGTAGCGGGTCTTGAAGCTGACTTTGCCGGCGAGTGCGGCCACCTCCTCTTCATCAAGGATGCGGCCGTTTTCGTCTCGATACTCGATGCGCTCCTCTTTCGAAAGAACTGGCAGATCCTGCGGAACGCCCTGCGGTGGTGCAGAGACAGCGGGCTGTTCCGAAATCACCTCCTCGTGGGGCACCTCGATGGGTTGTTGTTGCTGCTGCTCTTGCTGTTGATGCTCAACAGGAGGAACGACTGGGGGTGCTGGTGGCGGTGGTGCTACGGTTGATGGAGTCGCCACAGCGGCGACCTCCTGGGTGCTCAAGCCCTCATATGCGGCGTACTAAGAATGAAGATTAGTTGTCGAAGACCTCCACGATATGCTGTTACGACTTACCGAATCCAAGAAGTTGTTGCAATCCCAGTCCCATGTGGTGAACAATTTGGCAGTGTTGCATTGCCCCTTGGTCCAGGCATTGCCGTACGCGAGTGGGGCGTAGATAGTGAACACTGCGACGGAGATGGCAAGGAAACCTACAGCAGCGGCCCGACCAATGGCAGGGTATTGCTTCAGGCCGAGTTCACTGAAGCGGTAGCTTACAAAGTCGAACATTTGGCACAACGCCATAATGGCGAAATAGAGTGCTGGAAGGTAATGGTGCAAAAAGAGCTGGCGGGCCATCAGATAGAATGGGAAGTAGTGGAAGGCCCAGCCGAGAATGCTCATGCCGACTTCATAATCGAAGCGCTTGAAGGTGACGTTCTCGTAGTCGCGGAAGCCACGCTGCCATCGAAGTACAGCTAGACCTTTGATGGCGATGTAGAGGCCGATGAGGGCTGTGGTGCTCCACCAGATGACTGCGTGCTGTTAGTCTTCTGAAAGATGATCCGGGAGGTCGTCAGGGCTTCTTACTTGGATTTCCGACAAGGTAAATCTGTCTGTTGTGCTTCCCCCTACAGAATAAAATTAGCGGGTGCGCTGCATATAGAGCTGGAAATACTCACCAGAAGTTGATTCCCCGACGAAGGAACGGCCAAGACGGAGGGCGAGAGTCCCAAGCATGCGACTCGGTGAGCCCTGCATTAGTCTTCCACATGACCTTCTGCAGCTCCCAGAACTTGCCGAAGAAGCCGGGGTTGCGGTAGTTAACTTTCTCCGAGTTCTCATCCATGAGAGGATGCACGTTGCCTTCAATGTACCAAATGCTGTTGGGAAGCGTACCACCACGTGCGCAAGTCACTTCCTGCTGCTCGAAACCCCAGTCCGGAAGCTTGACCTTGTGGCTGAAAAGAACACAGCCAGTCATGACGTGAACTAGCTTGAACTTAGTCTGAATGGTGCGAACGCGTTTCTTGGCCTCTGCTCCATCGGAGTGGGACTTGATGATCTCAATCTTGAACATGTCGTTGGCATCGCCCTCAAAACCTTCGTAACCATATGCGGAGACTTCGTTTTGCCAGTCGGCCTCAGTAACAGGAGGACGAACATCGTGAGAATGAAGACGACGGTCACTGGTGATGTGATAAAGCTTGACAATAGCGCCGTCCTCGATGAAGATGGGGCCCATGTCGTCCCAAGCTTTGGGGCTCGTCAGGTTGGGTCCGGCGTAGTCCTCTGGCATGATGGGCAAGGTCTGGTTCTCCATGATCCAGATATTATTCTCGTCCTTGTGGGGGTAGAGAGTAATCTGCTGCTGCTTGCTGCCAGTCGGGTACATGTGGCTGTGCGAGTGGAGATATCCGCCCTGTGTGTTCCAGTGGCGAAGGGAGACACGGCTTCCATATGCAACATCCGCCGGGACATCCTGCATGCCCTTCGAGTTCAACGTAGCCTGGAATTCCGAGGACATGAAACCATCGCCGTCACCAGGGTTGACGAGACAGACGAAGTGGATCGCGAACAAGGCCATGTAGAAGGTGACTGGAATGACCACGAGGCAGAACAAGCGGGCGAAGAAGTGCTTGAACCAGAGGCGGGGAGTAACGTTCTTGTTGTCTCCAAGCAGAACCCACAGCTGGAGGAGAGTCAAGCTGCCGACCCAGGCAATGGTGAACAGACCCACCCACTTGACACTGACCGTTGCACCTAGTCCAACACCAGTAGACGCCAGCCAGAACCACCATGACGGAGTAAAGGCTTTCGAGGGCCCCTGCTCGTGCTGGTTTGTGAAACATGTCCAGGCGAGCGCAGTGACGGCCGTGAAGATGATGAGGGGCGAGTCAAGGAGGATGAGGCGGGATTGCGTAACAAGGGCATTGTCTAATACAATTAGCAGGAGTTTAACAATGCTGGGGTGCATAGCATACCAAAGATGACAAGACCTGCCCCAAGAGCGGCAGTCGTAGTACGGCAACCATAAGCTTTCAAAGTCAGGAACATGGTGGGAATGGTCAATACACCGCAGATAGCAGGCAGGAGACGCATTGTGACGTATGGAACACCTGGCTCCAGGTAGTCCATGCCGATGTCCTTGAAGTCGAAGTTTCCATTGAACCCTCCCAGCCAGCCCGCCAGCGTGATGAGGAGTTTTGCAAGCGGTGGGTGCACGTCCATGAAGAACTTGCCCTTGATGTACTTGGTCGCAAAGCCACCGAAGCTGGCAACGTTAGCTCATAATTGTTGACACTGCCAATGAGGCCGACTTACTGGACTTCATCGAAGACAACACTGCTAGGCTGCGCTATCCTGAAGAGGCGCACAACCGCAGCTAGGACGACTAGGAAACCAAGCAGCTGCCAGTCCGAGCCCGGAAGGTTGAGGATGTCATGGTCCTTGACGCCCTCGGAGGTATAGCCTCGGGGCTTCTGCTTCTGCTGCTGCTTGCGTCCATTTGGTGCAGGAGATCGTGCAGGAGATCGTGCAGGAGATCGTGCGGGGGATCGCGAAGGTGACTTCCCTGAGCGGCGCGAGGTTGTCTTGTCGCTCAGGTACTGGTTGGATGGCGTCCGGCTCGCCATGATGGCGTGGTGTGGGGATGTATTACAGTCGATCAGGTGGTGGGCCGAAGCTGTCTTGGGTGTCGGGATAGCTCCAGACAATGGGTATCTATTAGAACTCCCTCCCTAACCATCAACGTGAGTTAAAGAGAGTACGAAGGAGAAGCCCAGCAATTGGCGAGTCGGCGGCGTTGCAATGCTTTTGAACAGCCAGGGGGCCAGAAAGTCCCGCGACGAGTGGTGACCCTTGTCCTTGCAGTTCTGGAAAGTCCACGGTGTCGTTGCGCTTGGACCCAATTAGGCGCGAGGGAGCTGAGAATAGTTACGAGTCCCCCAAACTAGCGTGTTCAGCTTGCAGGAATGGTCTCCTGGCGACACAATGAAGGCCTGTGGGAATGTGGCTCGTGAATTGAATTTGACAGCCGTTAGAATCTGGCTGACAGTTTCACCTGCGACAAGTGCTTCAAGATGATTATGATGTGCGGAGGATCCGTGCTTGTGGCTTGAACTGTGGCTTAGTGTGTCACGTGATATGATCCGCGCGCCTTCACGCTGGAGATTTCCTGCCGCAAGTTCACCTCCGCAACAATTCCAACGCGACCTCATCTCTGTCGCGCAACTCCAACAATGGCGAACCCTAATGGCGATGCCACCGCGACCACCGATATCAGCGTAAACCCGCCACCCAATCTGAC
>QVXC01000616.1:0-15791 GCA_003501895.1 Phaeosphaeria sp. A1 3.1a | reverse complement strand
GATAGCGTGCCTTGCCGTCTCGTGCATCATGGTGAAGTCCTAGAAGCTAAGAGTAGATAGTGAGCGGCCCTGTACATGCAAAGTCAACACAACAGACATGTAGCTGCAGGTCAGACTTGCCTTCTTAATAGGCCGAACAACGTCGCGTATAGACTAGACAGACACGTCATGCAGCTCAAGTATAGTTTGCACAAGAGGCACATGCAAAGAGAACGGCTCTGAGGGTGGAAGCTTATGCCATATGCAGGATAAGGTCTGTTAGAGGAGACACTGAAAGGTGAGATCTATACCTATGCAGAGTCTAAGGCACCTCTTGAGGTTCCCAGCGCGAACAAAACGTCATCTCATGCCAAGCATAGCTCGAGGTGTCGCGGGAGATGGTCTTGACTAAAACACGAACCAAGTGTCTAATACTAACGTTAGCGATGAGCTACCTTACAAAGTGCATAATATACAGTAAGCTTGAAGATCTCTATCCTGCCTGAGAGATTTTCGAAAGAGAAGAACCCGTTTGACCTCCTGTACATACTCGAAAGCAGCAGTGGCGGGACCTGGAAGAGTTGCACCAACCCGGACGCAGGCTGTCCGCCTGTCGAAAAGACATCGTCCTGCAACAGTCTGTGAGATGATTAATGTTAGACAAGTGAGGGCTCATTAGCCGTAGGTACAGGTACTGCAGCTGAGGAGACTGCGAGCCCTGATGAAATACTTAGTAGAGGATTGCGTAGGTAGCAGAAAATCCGCTGTACATCCAGACATTGATCTAGCTGCCTCGTGTCCAACAGCCAACCCTTCGAAGCTGCACTATGCTTAGCCCAAGCTACAGGCAGGCTTCAGTGACTCACTGTTTTACAGAGCAGACAAGCGATGCTTCATTGGGACTGTGTCTATGAGATACACGCACATTGGGGTTACCAGGAGTTGGTTTTATAGCTATGATCGACGTGGTGCATCACTCGTAGCGAGCAGGCGGGTGTGTTCTTGGGGTCCATGTCTGACGATGCGCGCCTAGCCAACGGGCAAACCGCCGCACGGGCCTGACCGGTATCCAAGTTAGCGCAAGTCCCTGCCGCCTCTGATTGCCGCTCAGCTCGCAACTCCGCCTGCATACCGACAGGTGAAGGCTGGCCGCAGACAGCAGGCCACTATGCAGGACACAAGGCTGAGCAGCAGCATATCCTGTCAGTCATTCTGGGAAGGGCAAAGGTGATGAGCTTCAAGGAACTAGAAGAAGCTCGATCGAAACGCGCTGCAAAAGATAAAGCTACTGCGGGCAAGAAGAAAAGGGGTCGTAAGCGTAAGGATCCCGCAGCAGAAGAAGAGGCACCAGTGCCAGTGGCGGATATAGAATTGCCTATGAGCAATGTTGTAGTGCAACAACAATCGTCCACGTGGAGGGCGCCAGTAGCTCGAATGTATTGAGACTAGCTTGTTGTGCTTGCTCTGAACATTGACTTGTGCATGAGAAAAAAACAAGATTGCAACGTGATGTAGGATAGCATACAGACGTCTGATCCAGAGTAATCTTGGTCATTGGCGCGGATTGCTGGTAAGCTGATAGACAGGCGAGTCATGTCCAAAGAAGCCGGTACGTGCTATTGCGGGGCAAATACGTCTGCGCAAGGGCTTGCGGCAGTGCTCGTTCGTGCTCGGTTCAGGCCGCTGCGCATCAGGCTGAGACAGATGCGCCTACAACCTCCACCTCGCCGCAGCTGTCATCATGACCTTCTTGATTGCTATTCATCGATGCACACGTCGCCGCAGACTGCATGAGTATCTTGTGCCTACCGTAATATTGGGAATCTCCGCTCTGCCCTCAACGTGACGCGCTTCCTAGACTGCGGCACTCATGGCAACCCTGCATCAGCACCAGTCTGACTGCTAGAAGGCAATAGCAAGGCTGCACCTTGTCGTGGGGCTCCTCGCACGCACAACCATCACAGTTGAGCACTCCTACAAACAGTGAGAATCTCCCCAGACACTCAGCATGCCACCTGCTTGACGCGTTTATGCCAGTCAAGATATATCCCCTGCTGATATGTGCTCTTCAGCTCTCCCTAACCTGACCTAGATCATTGTTAGTGCGCGCCGCACCAGAAAGCGTACAGAGTGCAGGTGCTATAATGCGCCTCCTGCAGCGCTCAGCGGGCGGCGACTTCGAGCTGCACTCGTTTGACGACGATAACCCTCCTCCGTATGCTATCCTGTCGCACACCTGGATCGGAGGCAAGGAGGTCACGTATGGCGAGCTAGTAGCAGGTGCAGGCAAGGACAAGACTGGCTATAAGAAGATCCAGTTCTGTGGCAGACAAGCGGCAGCAGATGACCTCCAGTACTTCTGGGTCGATACTTGCTGCATCGATAAGTCTACCAGCCATGAGCTCAGCACGGCCATCAACTCTATGTTTCGTTGGTACCAGCGTGCGTCCAGATGCTACGTATACCTGTCAGACGTTGCTGTGCCAGACGAGATCGATGACGCTGGCGCTTTCCGGATAACGTGGGAGGTGGCATTTCGGCAGAGTCGATGGTTCACGCGAGGCTGGACATTGCAAGAGCTGCTAGCGCCGCCGCAGGTTGAGTTCTTCTCTGAGGAGGGCAAGCGACTGGGTAGTAAGATATCGTTGGAGCGGGAAATCCATGAGATCACCAGCATTCCTGTGGAGGTGCTGAGAGGGCAGAGCCTCGCCAAGCGTAGCGTGGAGGAACGAATGAGCTGGGTAGACAAACGCACGACGACGTTGAAGGAAGACAAAGTATACTGTTTGCTCGGGATCTTTGGGGTGTTTCTATCACTGATATACGGAGAAGGAGAAGCGTACGCAACATTGCGGCTGAGAGAAGAGATATACAAGCGACAAGAAGGGTTCAGAGCTAGTGACGTTCTTTTCATGGTACCCTTCGCAAGGGACGATTTATTCGTTGGTCGAGAGGACATACTCGCGAGGATCAGCGAGCGCAGAGCAGCCACACCAACACACACGCGCGTGGCTCTTGTTGGGCTTGGGGGTGTAGGGTCAGTACATGCTGTTTCATGCCTGCTTTAGACAGCAGCACTGACGAGAGACTAGCAAGTCGCAGGTCGCGATCGAGTATGCATACAGAGTCCAAACAGCGGACCCGCACATGCTAGTAGTCTGGATACATGCGAGCGATCCCACCAGGGTCCGGCAAGGATATAGAGACATAGCCGACAAGCTTATGCTGCCCGGGCGGGACGACGCAAAGACAGACGTGCTGCAGCTGGTGCATGCCTGGCTGTCAGACCGGCGCAACGGGCAGTGGCTGATGATACTCGACAACGTCGATGCCGACAGCATCTTCTTTGGCGACGAGGAAGGCGGCAATCCGCTGGAGAGCTTCCTTCCTGAGGCAGTACATGGAACGATCTTGGTCACGTCGAGGAACACTGTGGCAGCCACGAACCTGGTTGGCGGACACGGCGACGTTGTCGTGGTAGACCCGATGGGCACAGAGGAGGCGCTGGCGCTGCTGCACACCAGAGTGCCGTTTGGCGAGTCGAGTCGAGCAGACGCTAAGGCGCTTGTGGACGCGCTAGAGGGCATACCGCTGGCTATCACGCACGCTGCAGCGTACATCAAGACACGCGCGTCTACCACGACCATTGCTACCTACCTCGAGCTGTTCCGCGAGAGTGAGGCGAACCAGGTGCATCTGCTGAGCAGGAAGGAGTGGAAGGACATCCGGCGAGACCACAGCATCCGACAGCCAGTAATTGCAACATGGCAGATCTCGTTCGCGCACATCCAGGAGACAGAGCGGGCGGCCGCAGATCTGCTTGCGCTGATGAGCATGTACGACAAGCAGGGGATACCGCGGTGGCTAGTGCAGGGCACGACTAGCCAGCTAGAGTTCGACGACGCTCTGGCGCCGCTGCTCAGCTTCTCGCTGGTAAGGACGGAGATTGGGGCACAAGCGCTGACGATGCACCGGCTGGTGCAGCTGTCGATGAGAGAGTGGCTAGAGGCGGAGAGCGAGCTAGGGCGGTGGGTGAAGGAGTCGATCGAGGCTCTGAGCGCGACGTTTCCGAGCGGAGACTACGGGACGTGGGAGCAGTGCAAAGTGCTGCTGGCGCACGTGAGAGAGGTCGTAGGGCATGCAACAGAAGAAAGAGAAGGGGTAGAGAAGCAGGCGGAGAGCGCGTCGAGGGCAGGATGGTACTTGCTGCTGAGTGGCGAGTATGCAGCAGCAGAGGGGTTTCTGAGACGGTCGCTTGACATTAGGGAAAAGGCGCTTTGGCGGGAGCACCCGCACACGCTCACCAGCGTCACCAACCTTGGGACGGTGCTGTCAAGGCAGGGAAATTACGAGGAGGCAGAAGCGATGCACCGACGAGCGCTGGAAGGGTCAGAGAAGGTGCTTGGGCGAGAGCACCCGCACACGCTCACCAGTGTCAGCCAGCTTGGGTCGGTGCTGTCAAGGCAGGGAAAGTACGAGGAGGCAGAAGCGATGCAGCGACGAGCGCTGGAAGGATATGAGAAGGTGCTTGGACGAGAGCACCCCGACACGCTCACCAGCGTCAGCCAGCTTGGGTCGCTGCTGGAGAGCCAGGGGAAGTACGAGGAGGCAGAAGCGATGCACCGGCGAGCGCTGGAAGGAAGAGAGAAGGTGCTTGGGCGAGAGCACCCCGACACGCTCACCAGCGTCAGCCAGCTTGGGTTGGTGCTGTCAAGCCAGGGGAAGTACGAGGAGGCAGAAGCGATGCATCGACGAGCGCTGGAAGGAAGAGAGAAGGTGCTTGGGCGAGAGCACCCCGACACGCTCACCAGCGTCAGCCAGCTTGGGTTGGTGCTGTCAAGCCAGGGAAAGTACGAGGAGGCAGAAGCGATGCACCGACGAGCGCTGGAAGGATCAGAGAAGGTGCTTGGGCGAGAGCACCCCGACACGCTCACCAGCGTCAGCAACCTTGGGTCGGTGCTGGAGAGCCAGGGAAAGTACGAGGAGGCAGAAGCGATGCAGCGACGAGCGCTAGAAGGATATGAGAAGGTGCTTGGGCGAGAGCACCCGCACACGCTCACCAGCGTGTACCATTTAGCCTTCCTCTTTCATCGGCAACACCAGTACTCTACTGCTGTTGAACTGTATCAGCGAGCACATAATGGACGAGTAAAAGTGCTTGGTGCGCAGCATCCCCGCACTGCAGCATGTCTTCGTCATTATAGATCTGCTTTACAGCATAGAGAGCTCTAAGAGCTATTACCAGTACGCAACAACTATAGAAGAGAATTTATAGTCAATCTATATTTTGTTAAGGATATTAAGTAATCTTCACTGTACTGTTCCTATTGTCCTTAGCTTACTCTATACTCACACTATTATAATATAGTTAAGGAGTCAAGAGTACTAGTAGTGATAGTTCGGATATAAGGGTACAGACGCTAAGCTATAGCTAGGTAGATTGTACAGCAGCGACAGACACTAAACTTATCAGGAACTAAGAACCCTAGGCTTGCTTAGCTTATCAGTATAAGTACATTACATACATACTCAGCGCTTATGTAAGACGTGCGGCGCTGCGCGTCATTAGCCTAGATAAGCGACAGGCCTCGGGCGGAAGTACCAGCGGGCAAGGCTGTCGCGCATGAATCGCCGTGCGACAGCAGTCACAAGGATTGTTGAAGGTCGTCCTACACCGGGGTAGGGTCTTAAGACTTCGCTAAGCCTTTCTGTAGCATTAGGAAGTCATAACATCGTCGCGTTAGCGCTCTAGAGATAATACTCTAATCTTTAATAGAAGGATGCTGTTTGCGCACGACGCGACTAGACAACAATACTGTCACGGTGCGGGGTCGAGCGGTACCGTATGCTACGGTACCCTACGGTAGGTAGTAGAGGAGCAGCTATTCAGAGTGTTACTTGGTTCAGTATTGGCTACAAACAGGTATACCAGGTAGACTGGGTTACTTGACAGGACGTAGCTCAAAGAGCTACACAGCGGATCTCCGATCAGACGGGTTTTCTTCAGCACAAGGCCTGTGCTTCTCGCAACCAATCAACGTACTGCGGGTATTGCTTGGCCCCCTGCAGCTCTCTAATTGGTTGCGACGCTCAGCGCCGTGACAAATACAGTGGTATTTTTTGTATCAGACAAGTGCTAGATGCTCTTGGATAGCAGTGGCAGAAGACCAGTAAGTGACATAATAGACATGCAGATATTGACTGAGTTCTAGCTATTGTAAGTCGTTGTACAATCGCTTGCAGTTGCAGTTTCCGCTTTTCGCACGCCACCCGGATTTCATCCCACGCCTGCCCCTGCCTCGCTTAGTACAGCCTTTACTTAACATATCCTAGCTTCGGTCACTAGTCTCTAGTCTACCCTGTCTGCACAAACGCTCTATATACTGACGTCACATGATGTCCAGCTGCAGTAGAAGCTTACCTTAAGGCACTATTAATACAAACGTTACTTAATGCTATAAATCACAACACGTTTCTTTGTAAAATGGCTGTCCTGCAGAGAGAGATCTGCACTACAGGTGTACGTGCGGACAATATCTACTAGTGCCTAAAAATACTCCTCACACGTTGCCGCACTGTAAGCTTCTGCTGCTCAGTTCCTCTCTTACCGCTACGACTAAGTCTTCCACGCGCACTTAAATGCTAAGGACTGTCTACTATTGCTTGAGAAGTACTAACAGCATGCATCCTAGAAGCAAGCTGTACACATCTGTCGCTCGAGGGACCTAGCACGTGCTGGAGGCCAGGGAGCGCATCAGAGTACATAGCTCTAGCTTCTACGTACTTTCCCTGCTTCTTGTAGAGGTTACCAAGATTCTCAACTGTATTGAGTGCTGGCAGGTAGCTAAGAGCAGGACTGTTGCCTAACCCAACCAATAGCAACTACCGCCATTTGACCCAGCTCCGCCGCAAAACGCTTGCCTTGGGCGTGATGCGCCCACTGGTGCACTACCGGATGTGTTGCATAGCTTGCCGTCTCTATCACCTCTGTCGTCTCCACCGCCACTTCAATTAGCGAGTAGCTGCGCAGCAGCTGCATTGCTCCGCTAAACTTAAGCTCGTTGCTTGCAATGTCCCCAATCCACCTCAACAGCATCTTCGCAGCTAGAGCAGACCTCCTGCATGCTGCTGCGAACAAGCCATGCCACAAGTCCTTGTTGTCTAGGAACGACCATAGAAGCAGCAGATTAGCTGTAGCTTCGTGCCTGTCGTGGATCGCCTGGTACGAGATGGCCCATGTCGTCCACACGCTGCGGTCTGAGTAGTCCTGCAGTAGGGCATCGTCTTTGTTTCTCAACACCATTAGCTCGTCCCACTGCTGGTCGTAAAAGCCTAGGTAGTCCTTGACGCTTACTCTGCTCTCCTGCAGGTACGCGCCAGCTTGTGCGATCGCTAGCGGCAAGCCGTCGAGCCGCCTAAGAAGCTGCTCGCCCAGCGCTGCATCTGCATATCCTGTGTCAGCTGCACATGCCAATATTGCCATGTTTGCTGTCTACTTACTGTATGCCTGCTTGTACCAACTCTCGAAGATAGCCTTGGCTTGTGCCTTGTCTACTTTGCCTAGCTCCTGCGACTCGCCCAGCTTCTCTAGCCTCGCTAGCCGGGTTGTAATCAACACAGACCCGTGATCAGAGCTAGAGAGGTACTGTCTTACGTCGAATGCCTCAGCATCGCCGCATTTGCTAGTGTACTCGCGGTCGACGTTGTCAAAGATAAGCAGCCAAGCAGTGTTGTTAGGGCGGGCGAGCCAAGCCATGACGTCCATTACTACCGCATCAACGTCAGCGCTGCTATCACCAACATATCCCCTGCTTGCCTCAGGGATTTGGCCTTGCGGGATCCTTCCTGCGCAGCTCGCGATGCTGCGCTTGACAGTGTCCTTGCTCCGCCCGTCTAGCCAGAATACTGAGCTGAAGCGGCGGTGATGTCGCCGTGCAAGCTCGACTACCAGCTGCGTCTTGCCCATTCCGCCGAGGCCACGCAGGACATGTGTCTTCTGGCGCGGGCTCTGTCTTGATCGTGGCACAAGCACCTGTTCGAGTTGCGCCATCTCCGCCGGCCTGTCCACGAACTGGCGTGTTCTTGGAACGCCTTTGAGGCTAAAGACAGTTTGATATATGCCGTAATCTACGGATGCTTTAGCTATAGGCTCTGTAATACCGTGACGTTACTACTAACACTCTCTGCCTACAATGCTGCCTGCGCACGATTGCACCTGCTTATGCACCTCCTGTGAGCTGATGTACCGCCGCGTTGCTGCTGCCATCTCCTTGACCTTCTTCGCCTCCTCCAGTCCAATGTCTTCCAGCCCCTGCGCCACGTTGAATCGGTAGTACCGCCCTGTGCTGTCCAGCAGCGCCCGCTCGCGCCGGAACCGCTCGGCCGTCTGCTCAGTCTCCGTGGCTATCGCCGCCAGCGTCTGGCCGATGTTGAAGACGTCGTCCTTGAACGCCTTCAGCGACGGCACGCCCGTCCCAATCGACACCAGGCACTTGACCTTGCCCTCTAGCGGCTCTGGGCCCCACGCCAGCTGTGCCTGGTCCCACATTTCTCGCACCGGGTTGTTTGCACCTGTCGCCCCGTCCACAAACTCCTCGCCGAACCGGCCGACCACGATCGGGTCGAAGAAGGAGGTTGCTGCTGAGGTGGCTCGGCAGGCCTCCATATTGTCACGCTGTTGAGCAGATCGTTGCCGCCGCGTGGTGTGCGGTAGCTCGTCAGGCAGACGGTCTCGCTCGTCTCCTTGCTTGTCGCGCACACAAAGTTGTAGTAGTTAGCCTACATTCCAGTGACAGCATATCCCTCGCCTACACTTTGCACTCTGCTGCAGACGTATCCTTAAGCAGCGCGTCCACTGACAGGCCTTGCTGCTCCACCACTTCCTTTACTGCCTGCGCTAGCTCTTCTGCGTCAAATCGGCCCTGCACCTTGCCCTTGACTGTCACCCGGTGTCGCGTCTTGCGGAACACGCGGTCGGAGAGCGACAGGTATGCTTTGATGCAGTCCGCTACGCTCATCTTCAGCCGGCCAAGCATAATGGCAATCAGTCTGGAAATTTGGCACGCTCTTCATAGACTGCTGTTATGACTGCTTACCCGCCAGTGCTTGTCCCCCCGATCATGTCATAGTAGTCGCACGGCTTTGGCGGGGCGTCTGGGTCGACGGCCTCCATCAGCTGCTCGAGGATCATCAGCGCAGACAGGCCGCGAACGCCACCGCCGTCGAGGGCGAGCAGACGCAAGTCGGTCCCCGGCATGTTGTAGCAGGTGAAGAAAAGTCAGGAAGCAGAGCTGTCTCTGCACCTCGTGCTGTAGCAGTTGCAGTAACTATGGGGGTACGGCTAAGACAGCCTTTTGGCCCCTAGCGCGTGCGGCTGAGGGGCTTGCTGAGCAGTGGTAAATATGATAGTTAAGCATGGCTATTGATTGGTTGCAGCTGTTCCATGCAGCGCGTCTGCTGCCGTCGTCTGGGGGTTGCAGAGGGTAGGGTTGGTTGGTTGGTGGGGTAGCGTCGCGATGGCCGTCGTAGCTCAGCTACCGCAGATCACACAGCGATCAGGCTACCGGTAATCAGGGCCCCGGCATGTGCAAAAAATGGAAGGCACGCTGCGCGCGATCCCAGAGACCACTGGCAGCATATTGCGTGCAAACTTGAATGGATCCAGCAGACGATCGGACGTTGCGAATTGTGCGAATGTGCCTAGAACGTATCTAGGTATAAAGAAGAACGGCAAATGTTTTCAGACCTGCTACACACGTTCCATATGCGAGCTGTGACGGAGACCTATGAGTAAGGGACATGAGTCATGACTCTTATTGGCAACCTACGCACATTCGAGGGTATGATTGATAGTGAGGGGTTGAATCAGAAATGAAAATAAGCACACAAATTACTTCTCGCGCAAGAATATCAATTGTGTATGGCTCAGAGTGTGCTCCGCAATAGAGCAATGTTCTGCGAATGTAGTACATTTGAACTTGATAGTAGAATCCCGAGTTCTGGTCATTGTTTACAATTCACGCGCAAAGTTTAAAGAAGAGCACGCGTACAGCGTAACTATGCAAAGAGTGTATTTCAAGAACATGCGTGGAGAACGTGTGAAAACAAAGTGCGCAAAGAACGTGCGCGGAGAGCTTATTACGAAAATCAACAGTTTCTATAATTACAAATTGAACGCGAACACCACCTGTCTATATAACTTGCAAGTACATCTCAAAGAACAAACGGCAAAGCTGCTTCTCTATACATCCCGTCCCACGTTCAAAGAGCGCATTCGTACGACTCTGCCTTCGTGACATCGCCATCCTTCGAAATAAGGCGTGTCTTCATCGGGAAAGGGCACAAGATCTTGTCGTAGTGTGTCCCGGTAGTGCCGTTGTAGCTAAAGGGAAGGGTCTCCGGCACGACTTTCTTCTCCACCCAGTCGACGAGCGCATGCATTGTGGCGGGGGACCCAAGTTCTAGAGGGTCTGCAGGACCACCATAGCAATGTCCGAGTCCGGGGACTTGGAAGTAGCGGTAGAAGTCGTGCACGTTGGCATCGAGTTCCGTCACGCGACCGTAGTAGGTATTGGTTCCCTTGTAAGGGATAACGCTGTCGGACTGAACAAGAGGTCAGCAGAGCTTCAAGGGAAAAGATGCAATAGCTGAATGGGTAGCTTGTATGTAGGTGGCGATAAGAATCGAAGAGTGCATGATGGGAAACTTACCAAGCCGTGGTATGTCATCATTTTGCCGCCTGCCTTGCGGAACTCCGAAAGGTCTGGGTCCGCAGTCTCAATGATGGATCCGTACTCTTGCAGTCCTGCCTTCCAGAGACGCGTGTACTCTTCGACCGAGCTGATCAGCGTATAGTTCCACTCG
This sequence comes from Phaeosphaeria sp. A1 3.1a, assembly GCA_003501895.1. Lineage (NCBI taxonomy): Eukaryota > Fungi > Ascomycota > Dothideomycetes > Pleosporales > Phaeosphaeriaceae > Phaeosphaeria > Phaeosphaeria sp. A1 3.1a. Next base: position 4,949 of record QVXC01000616.1, on the reverse strand, counting down.
GGGTCCTTCTTGATGAAAAGTTGTAGCCAATGTTCGCCAAGATCAGGAGCCTTTCCGGTACAGGTACCATTCGCGTTACAGCTGGTTGCTGCAACGCCCAGCTTGAACGGAGTACCGTCCATTCCGTCGGAACCAGTCAGATCTACGTTGCTGGGAAGGCCGAACCAGAGGAACTCGCCGTCAGGTCCTCTGGGGCCTTCCCACGTAGCGTTTGCAATGACTGCAGCTCCTTCGCTAATGGCAACGGCCTTTCCAGTCGAAGTACAATTGTGAACGCTGCCGATCATCGAGAATGGGTCGAAGAAGCAGTTTTCAACGTCGGTAACGATGCCGTCGGCGATACCGTCGAGAAGATCGCAAGAGGCGACAGCAGCTTCGGTAAGGGCGTCCAACTCGCACTTCGAGGGGAACTGGTTTGTTAAGGACATCATGAATTGTGCCCATATCGAGTTCAAGAGTACCTCGTTCCAGTTGACCGCAGGTGCTCCCGCAACAATACCGTCGTAGGCTTTAGGGTAGCGCTGCGCAAGCATAAGGGCTTGTCGACCGCCTTGAGAACATCCGTTGAAGTACGAATACTTGGCAGCCTGTCCGTAGAAAGACTTGGTGACGTCTTTGGCGATCATAGACTGGTACTCGAGTGACTTGGAGGCAAGATTCTGTAGCGCATACAGATCAACATTGCCAGGGCTATTCAGCGCCCAAGGAGTAGGAATAGGGGCTGAGCCCAAGCCGCCGTCTGTCGTCGCCGACACGTAGCCCTCGGCTAATGCGTCATCCATGAACTGGTAGGATATAGAGAACCGGCCAGCAACCCAGCCTCCGCCTCCTACGGCTTGCAGTCGTCCGTTCCATTTTTCGATTGGGAGCCACGTCTCGACATTGATGCTATCATTCTGGCCTTCGTGGGTGTACGTTACGGTCACGTTGCAAAAGTCGAGGCCGCGCGCGACGGTGCCATAGGTTTGGGTGGCCGGGTTGAAAGCTCCGGTGTAATTTTGCACGAGATTGGCGGTAAGATCCAGGACACTGGCGCCGAAGACGACGGGATACGGGATGGAGCTGGCGTTGCAGGCCAACAGTGTGGTGGTGAGGTTCTGCATCGTGTTGTAGAGTGGAACGAGAGACTGTGAACGAGAGACTGAACGAGAGACTGTGGTCGGATGATGGATTGAAAAACTGGCGACATTGCTTAAATAAGTACTTACCAAGACTACCCGCAGTACTTTCTATGGCACTGCGCGCGAGTGCGCTTCGTGGTCGATGCTCGGGAGGAGATGCATGTAATGACGAGTCAACGTATACGGCGTATTTCGCTGCCGTATCGACTAGCTCTGCGCTATTACCTCATTCGGCCAATCGAGCCATGACTTCCAGAAGGTACCCAAGAACTTCGAAATCTCTTGAATTAGTATCCCACCGACATTGCCGACAAGCCACACGCGTCTCCGGTGATGCAGCAGCACCGCGTAATGGGCAAGAATGATCAGTGCTTCCGGTTTGCGCATAGACAACAGATCCGTGAACTCGCCGGACAGGTTGATAGGCCACACCCAAATTAAACCAGAGCCAGGCACTACTGAGTCCGATCCTGTCCGGTAAACAACGTCCAGCTGGGATGCAGCCACACGACAGACTTGTCGCGACTCCTCGCTCGAGTCCGCTTGGTCTAGCAAGGTGTGCAAGCGGTGGGCGACTGCTACTGCTGTATCCCGATGGGAGGGCGATGCATGGTGCATCGCGTACTCTGAACTTCTCATGATGGGGGCAACGCTGGTTTGGCTTAGGAAACTCAAGGATTGCGAGACGATGGCTCGACTCCCTCGATGCAAGTTCATGTACGTGACGAACCCGTCCAAGACCCCGCTCGCATCCGCATCTGCATTTCCAGCGACCTCAGCAAGGGCGTAGATGCCAATGAGGCTGGAAAATGACATCATGGGCACGCAGTTCTCTATTGTAACTTCGATATGGGCATCGTTGAACGCGCACAACGCCTGGGTCTGGAGAACTTTCGCCTCCTTAAGATGCCGGTCTGCCTCTTCCATGTGTATGTAACTCATATGCATGGCAGACACGGCCAGAAGTTGGTACAGGGTGTACGGCTCTGTGAGCATCATCGGCATCATGGTACGTATTTGCTCATGGTCCACCGACCCCAATTCCGCGAGGCTTGGCAACGTCTCAAAAATGAAATGACTATACAACTGCATATGGCGTAGGTTGAGGGAAAGGTCTGAGCTCTGCAGTGAAGACGATTTCGGAGACAGGAAGCGCGGATCCAAGGAAGTCGTAACGGATGGTGTTGACGTATTGCTGTGTTCCGCTGTACTTGGTACATCTTGCGACCTGGGAATTTCTGTGTACGATGCAGCCTCGGAAATAGCATATGGTGATTGGCTGGAGACTGTGCGTCGGACTGAGTCTGGTGGTCTTTGATACGTGCAGGTACGATCGTCGCGCATGCAATTCTCACACGTAGGCTGTGCTTCGTCGCACTAGAAGAATCAGCATGCGTCGTATTTGCAGTGCTACTTGGGTGAATGCAGGTACCCGTGTTCAGGATGTAGGTAGCATACTTTGATATGACGTCTTTTACACTCCAGACAGCCGTTTCGCGACTTTCTGTGTGATTTCCGTAAGACCTTCCGCGGAGGCATTTGGTGTATGCAATTGTGGTTGGCGAAGGTCGATGAGAGGGAATACGCAGAAGTGAATACACAGAGGAAATGCGGCGAAGGGGTCTTGAAGTCAAATACGGATACGCTGACTAAACTAGCATCGGGAGTTCAATCGGGGGTCGGGGAGATCCATCTGTTTCACCGGACCAGCACCGAACCATGCATACGTCGTATTGGCGCACATCGTGTTTCTGCACTCGTTCGAGGCTAACGACTCCATCCCGATAATAAATTTGGTACCACAGGACGTCTTCTAAAGCAAGGTGATTCATGCTGTGGTCGCTATTGCCGTCGCCAAGCAACTCCCCAGTTTCCGCCGAAGTGCGAGCGGAGCATGGTAGCTCGCGCTCTGTAACTTCGTTCCCCCGGCTCGCCATGATGGATACAATGACGCGCTGTTTCAATGTCGCAGACAAGGAGCCATGATCTAGAAAAGCAGCACATGGTGCATCGAGCGGCTGCGCAAGGCAAGTTCCACGGCTTTCAGGCCTTCAAGTCGACACGAAGTCAAGCTGTGCGCTCGAGCAGGCCAGAGGCGTGTCATTCAACGCGCCTCGCAGGACCTCGAATCGCTTACAGCAGGGCGATAGTTGTTGGGCTTGGGTAGTGAGACAAGGAGATCGACCTGTCGCGGTTCATTAAAGCCGTGTCGTTGTGCCGGGAAGCTTCGCTCGTGGGCTCGTAAATCCTGAACACTGTGATCGGTCCAACTCTTGTGTACGTGTCTTCAGCAGTAGGTATTGACTGGTACGATAGCAACGCCCCTATGAGGCATGATCATAAGTTTTCTGAACTCGCTGTGATGGGCGCTGATTTCGCTCGAGCTGCTACAGTCAACAACCTGGGCATCCTCTACAAAGGCCAAGGCAAGCTAGCAGACGCAGAGAAGATGTACGAGCGGGCGCTGCGAGGGTACGAGGAGGCACTTGGACCTAATCACACGTTGACACTCGACACAGTCAACAACCTGGGCAACCTCTACAAAGACCAAGGCAAGCTAGCAGAGGCAGAGCAGATGTACGAGCGGGCGCTGCGAGGGTACGAGGAGGCACTTGGACCCAACCACACGTCGACACTCGACACAGTCAACAACCTAGGCGTTCTCTACGCGGACCAAGGCAAGCTAGTAGAGGCAGAGAAGATGTACGAGCGGGCGCTGCGAGGGACAGAGGAGGCACTTGGACCCAACCACACGTCGACACTCGACACAGTCATTAACCTAGGCAACCTCTACAAAGACCAAGGCAAGCTAGCGGAGACAGAGAAGATGTACGATCAGGCGCTGCGAGGGTACGAGGAGGCACTTGGACCCAACCACACGTCGACACTGCGGACAGTCAACAACCTGGGCCTTCTCTACGCGGACCAAGGCAAGCTAGCAGAGGCAGAGCAGATGTACAAGCGGGCGCTGCGGGGGACAGAGGAGGCACTTGGACCCAACCACACGTCGACACTCGGCACAGTCAACAACCTGGGCTCTAAGATACGTGCGCTTAGTGCTGCTCAAGCACAGATGGATAGACATCAGCCGCCAGCTAAGTACTATAAAAGAAGTCAAAACAGCGAGGAAGGAAATAGGCCGAAGCTTACAGTACAACAACGGATAAATAACATATTAAGGCATAAATAGATGGCCCGCTAGCTATAACGCAGCCTCTGTATTTATATAGAATAGTACTTATCTACTGTAAAGCTATTCATAGTCATCGCTTAACAGGGCGGACGATGTTGGCGCTATAGAGGGTTTTTGCTAGCCGAGCAGATAAGACGCTAGTTGCCGAAGCTAGAATGTAATTAGGATAAACTGTACTAAGCGAGGCAGGGGCACGCGTGGGATGAAAGCTGCGCGGCGTGCGAAAAGCGGAAACTGCAAGTGCAAGCGACTGTACCCCTCGCATTTTTCGAAGCAGAGGGTTTTTCGATCTGCAGGGAGGGACGTTAGTACTACCTGTGCACCAGCGCCGCCCTAGGACTACCGCCTCTCGTAGCGCTTTACGCAAAGCTCATAATATGTAATCCGTTAAAAGATACCAGTAGACATTTCATGCCGTATTGCGAATACTTATGTCTTTATTTCTTTTTATCTTTACCTTTTGTACAGTCGCTTGCACTTGCAGCTTCCGCTTTTCGCACAGCGCGCAACTTTCATCCCACACTTACCCCTGCCTCGCTCATTGGACTCTATACCATTTAACGTCCCCGTGCGCGTAACGCACGGGTTCGCGTAGCGCACGCGGAACACCATAATCACCACCACCAAAATGAGGT
>QVXC01000615.1:0-15916 GCA_003501895.1 Phaeosphaeria sp. A1 3.1a | reverse complement strand
CTCTATGTACCAATGCTTGCTCCCACAGATACATTCAGGCTTGTATGGAGCTGATCTTGATGATCTCTGCTCCTTCTAGTGCTGTTCTGACTTGGCTGATACACCTAATGACGCAAACGTACCGAGTGATGCCGCAGTAGGTCTAATTCTTCAGTGGTAGATTCTGAACTAAGCAATGTAGTCCGCCACAGGTTGAATCTCGTTAGTCTTGCCTGCCGTCTCTTTCATGATTAGATCATGATGTGATGATCCTGCCTATTCTGGCGCGATCGTCCTAATAGCTGACAGGAAATCCTCCTAAGCTCGATAGCCCGTTGTTTCAGGAAGGTCTGCTTCCCTGCACTGATTCGTAATGTGAATCCAGTCATCAAGCCACTGCTCAAGATCGCGACTCTGAGGACCTTCCTGCAGAGATCAATACTTGATGATTAGCTCTCTGCTTCGTGTAGCAGTTGTCAGCGCGAACTGCTTCTTGAGAGCAATCAGTCGGTCATACACCACATCTTTTCCGTTGATGAGGTAAAGGTGACGAGCCGCAATCGTTCGGCTGATATCCAGAAGAAGTTCGCCTTCCTTCTGCTTTTTCTTCGCGTATTCTGCTCTTTCGTATCTCTAGTCGTGAAGGAGATCACTGTACATTGCCTGCTGGCCTGCGTCTAGCTAGCTAATCGATATTGCGCCAGCTCTGACATCGCTGGGCAGCGGTTTAATCGGTTCTTCGAGCTTCGGTAGCTCGCTCAGTGGTTTCGAGATGTCATGGTACTTCCAAATAGCATCTACGACGGCTTTCTCTCGTCGTAGCTGAAACCATGACTCCCAATCGGCTAGTTTGTCCAGTATAACAGTCACTCGTGTGACTCCGGCGTCGCTGTACGACATCGTGATCTTCGTGATCAATAACCAGACTGATCTCTATGCAGAGCAGCAGTTCTAGTCCGCTAGCGACACCACTTGATAGCTGTCGACTAGAAAGGTCTTTGACGCTGAACAGCTGTCAATAAACAAAATGAACGTAGTCGTTGTCAGTTACACGTCTAGAGCTGTTTTCGTGCTCAGTCTAAGAGGTGCAAACCGGGCTCATAACTGTGTGCGGGCAAGGGCAGGAGCAGAAAAGAGGGACCAGGTTGATTCCTATCTAATGAGGGAAACAGGGAATATATACCCTACGAGTGATTATGTAACAGAGCACGTGATGCTGGCTAACAGATGACCTGTGATCATGTCAATCGACTCTGTGCCTCTCTGCGCTGGAGGCGGAGATGCTGTGATGTATTGATGTGAGTGGCGGCGGACGGCTTTGGTAGCTTTTAAGGCACCAATAGAGCAGAAGGACAATACAGTGGCTTGTGAAGTTCCGAGCATCCACCTCGCAAATCGTCGAGGCTGCTGGGGAAGGTAAGCAGTTAGCAAGACTTTGACTTACGATGTGCGTGGGGCACCATTGCTCCGACTCCAATCCCCTCGCCATGACGACGAAAATCAACCAGACGCTTGTCCAAATAGCTCTCCACAAGATATTCAGGGCACAGTAGAATCGCGACAGCTGTGCTTGCTGTCGATGCACCGGTGGGCTACCATGGTCTCCCGCAGAAGCCACTGCCACGGCTGGCATGAGCTCGACCCGCGCTCCGAGAGCCACCCGGCGACAGCACGACACAGGTGAACGAGATAATCTTGTCGTTGAGACGTTGGAAAGACCGGCGACAACCAACAATTTACAGTTTAGGATCTGTCCAGGAGCATGCTGTGGGTTACACCTTTGTGTCTGCCAGAACGCTTGCGTAGGAGGCAAGGCTGCGCCATTGCACCGCACCGGACAGATGTCTCGAGAACACTGATAGCACGATAGCATCGTAAAGACAGCAAGCCCAGGCGAGCTTTCGACGATCTCGAGCGCAGCCTCGTCGCTCGCGGCGCAAGAGCATCCGCTGCCTCAATTCGAACACCGAACTCCTTCCCAAGCACGCGGCCACCGAAAATCGAGACATGAAACGAGATAGGAGGACTGAGAATATGACGAAAGGATTGAGATTGAGATATATGCGGCGGAGCGAGCGAGCAGCAGACGATGAGCACCGCGGCGGCGGCTGCAGCGACTTGCTTTCTCGCAGACACATCGGCAGGATACCGAAGCATCCAGCTCATCGAAAGAGCACGCGACCGAACCACCGAAAGCATCTCATGCTCCGACGTCGAGCGCGACAACCGTAATCTTCCAACTCTTTCCGCCGCGCAGCTTCTGCCGCCGGGTGGGCGCCGCCACAATTCTCGAACGTCCAGCAGGCAAGCCCAAGAATCGCATGTGAGATAAAGACAGCGGACAAATGAGATGAGGCAACATGTTCGAATACTGCAGCAGGGACTCTGCGAGTATCGTTGGGCAACAAGGGCGCTCTTGCGCCGACCTACCTGAACGGCGTTATCGAACAATCGTCCGATTGTTCTGGTCCTCCAAGACTTAGAAATAGGCTGGACGATTTGAAATGGCAGCAACAAAATTAACAAGATGACCACGAAAAGCCAACGTCATGGTCAAGCTGAGAGCCGCACAGCATGTGCGATGCACAATGCAGGCATGCAAACATCGGACAAGGACGGCCACAACGGTGCAAGGTTGCGACGAGGCCGAATACGCATTACAGCTTTCTTGGATAAGCAAGTGACATCTTGAGCTGCATGCATGACGAAGAATGCTGCAGCAGATAATGCCCAGTCTTGTGCAGGTAAGAAGTCTGAAAGCGAGAGGCGAGGTCCGAATAAAGTTGAGACGATCTGACCAACCGCTTTTTAGGAAGGCATCATCCGCACTTCGCTACCAACTCCTACGAACCCCTGAACACGATCGCGAACTTTTACAGTCCTACACAAAACATCGTCAGTGATGGCACGGACAATGACAAAATGCTGGAAGAGATGGAAACTGTTTTACAGCTTGGCCGAAGGTGGTGATCTTGTCGCTGTGAGCAGCAATAAGCATCTGACGCCCTGCGAGTGATGGATACTATTTCTCGTAGCCTCGACCACCGTTTTTTGGTCATATGAGGGTAGGGACACCTTGGGATGCTATGAGATGAGATGCAGCCATGTCATGTTGCGCGTCAAATGCAAGGGCAATTTGACTGCAACACATCGTCACGGAGCGGCTTCTCCGACACAGACCTGGATATACAAGAGTCATTAAATTATCGCAAAAGATCCAGAGATAAAAGGGCAAAGTTGCTGATTAGACTCTTGTTTTGTTACCATCACCTTGAACAGGCTCGTACAAGCTAAGTCTCCCAAGAGAGGTCATCATACACAAAACAGGGCATCATGCAGCAGAGGCACTTACTTAGCTTCAGACCATCGCATCCCACAACGACGTTTGCAGATCTCCGGTCATCGCGGAGTCTGTACGATCTCGGCGCGCTGTCGCCTTGCACTGCGCCCAGCATGGTCGCGGGCTACTCCAGGATCCTACGATACCGTCAACTCACATGCTTCAATCGATGCTTGAGCTGCAAATTATGGAAAGATGGGATCAGAAAAAATGTGTGTCCGCAACATCGACAACACGCGATTCGAAACTTCTGGCTGCAAGCAAACGTCCTCCCCGCCTCAAGCGCATTTGAGACCTAGGCTTTGAAACAATGTCGAAGCATTGGGGATCATCACGCTATGGGGAACAAGAAAGGAAAGCTTGTAACTTACTTTGCAAGGTTTCGAAAGCCTTCTTGGCCTCTCAGTATACGACATCTGCCGATGATTGAGCTGCATGCTTATTGAAGCGCTCACTCACAGGCATGTGGTTCTGTTGTTTGCTTTCCGTCAGCACATAACTTCGAGGCTAATGAGTAAGAGATCGAAAAGAGCCAAAAGCTTCAGTCGAGACCTTATACAGATCATCATTTGTCCCAAGAAGGATAAGAATGTGTTGGTATAATCATGGTAGGTGGTGCGTGCTCCAAGCTGGGGATGTTCTTACCTCGCTAACATCTACAGTATGTACTCTTGAATCTCGATGATCTCAGTCCCTAGCACGATGATCAGCCGAAGCCCGAGAATACAGCTCTAAAAGAGATCGTGTTGTGCAATGGCTCAGTAACTTGAAGATGATCGTCGTAATTTCTTAGATTATGCGCATGCTTATCATCCTTGCGTGGAAAGACTTGAAGGGCTTGGTACGTACATGAAATGGCAGCCGCTGGGAAGCTGCTACTATGCTGACTTTTCGTATAGCCATCGGCATACTTGGCAATCTGTGAGTATCTTGTCAGCAACTGCCCCAACTCGATATACGCGCGATACTCGCAAAGAATGACAGATGTGATCAGATAAATCCAAGTGTCATCAAGGAGATCAGTCTCCGGGTTGTTTTCATCATGATGTAAGTGGAGGTGCTGGGAGGGAGGGATGTACTGACATTTCCGAGCCCTGGGAACTCATGCGATGTACCCAAAGTGCTAAGAACAGGTCGTCAGCAGATATTCTTAGCTCAGATGTGCTTTACATTTCGAAAGAAGGGCAGAGTTCAGATCAAGACTTCGACAGTCTTGAAGGTACAATCAGGTGATCATCTGGCTAAACTTTCATCAACCCCAAAGGTAAGTTGGATGCAAAGAGATGTACTGACCTTTCGAGCATGCGTATTGCCTTTGGTTCTCGACCTAGAGCATGTTCATCGTCAGCAATGTTCGCAAAAGAGAGTACTCGAGAAGCGCAAGACAGTTTTGAGCTTTCAGGATGCCTTTGGGTGGGGTGGTCATGCAGATTTTCTCCCATCACTGACATCAGCGTCCTTTTTTGCCATCTTGCAATGGAGCGCAGGCCGACGGAAAAGGACATGCTGACCTTTCTATAGGATGCATCACGTCGCCGTTTCGCGGATTGGACTGTTGTCACTGTCGGCGTCTTATTGCTTCGAAAGATTCGTGATGAATCGCAGACGGTAAAGACTTCTCAGAAGGGTCAAATAAAGGCATCGTGTATGTCAGAGTCACGAGTTGTGTCATCATGTAAGTGTGGCTGGGTTGGATGGAAGAGGATATACTGACCTCGTAACAACTGAGGTAACTCATCCTTTGGACTCGGCCTGATCTAGCACCAAACGTCAGCATCTGCTGTAACTTAGACGTGCGTATAGTGGGTATCATCATCGTCGACTCTCAGAAATCTCGGCACAAAGGTTCCATCAGATAGATCAGAAGCGCAAGGCAATTCATCATGTCATGAGGAGGGGACAAGGATGTACTGACCTTTCGATGCTCCAAGTACCCCATCAGTCGATCTAGCCTGAATATCGAAATTAGCAATCGTCTTCAATGAGGTTCCGTGCTTTGCTGAGAGAAGCAGTCACGATCAGATTGATTCGAATGGATATTTGGAAAAGGCATCAGAGAACAGCATTACAGAGATTGTCATCATGTGAGTGGAAGGGAGAGGACGCAGAGAAGTACTAACCTTTTGAAATGACAGGCACCCTGTACTCCATTCGTGGACCTGGAAAATTACGCATGTCAGCTTGTCTTCTCAACATAAACAAGTGCTGGACGGGCGGGACCTGAACAACATCAGAAACCTTTGCTTCGGTGAGCTGGAATGCTATCAGGTGATCAAAAGTACGGAGTTGATCATCATGTGACTTGAACTGGGTGGATGCAGGAGCATGAACTAACCTTTGAACAGATCGACAGCATATGGCTTGAACCCACGATCTGAACCGCACCAAAACGTCAGCTTCATGTTCCATAAGATGTCGAGTTTGTAAACCGAAGAGAGAGAGGGGATCAGGTTGAATGGTCTTAGGGTGTCGCTCATGGATATCGGCAACGATACAGATTTGCATCATCTTGCTGGAAGGTAAGGATGTTCATGATTTCGGAAATTACTTACTCTTCTCAGGAAATTTGACGCAGCTTGCCTCTGAGGGTCTCCGTGTGCATGATGATGTCGTCGACACCATGAGACAATCAAGCGCGCACCTGGAAGTGTGATGAATCGTCAGTAGAGCTTTGCAAAAGGTTGGTGCGTAAAATGAGTTTAGCTTTGGCCTCAGTACAACAACAACAATAACAACAGATTGGATTGAGCTCAGAGAATCGCCCACCAAGATATCATCACTGGCCTCAGAAAAGGATGGTGTAGACGAGATGAAGACTTACCATTACAGTCTCGAAGACTAGCGAACGCCAGCAGGAGCTTGAGCCTGGATTTGAGCATCAGATTCGATTCTCGGTCATCGCGAATGTTGCAGGAGCGGAAAAGAGCTTCATATCAGTCTAACCTGATTCTCGGCACGGGAGTTGCGTTGATAAATCGTCATCATCGAAGCCAGCGCGGGTGGCACACTGGAAGCGGAAGCGCAAGCACGTACCTTGTGTAATTCAAGTCATGCGACGACGAACAGAACGACATCAGCGGCACATGAGTCTTCCTGTATGGAAGCATGGTCTTCGAGTGCGAGCGATATAGTCGGGTAAGTCGAAGCAGGACTGCAGTCTGGAAAAAGTCAGTAAGCTGATGAACGTTTCGTCGACGCGAAAACAGATAAAGAACAAAAGCTTGGTATGTACGACCTCGACTCCACGGATAGCATAAACGTAGGGCCATGATGGTTCAGTCTCGGATCTACCGCATGCTCTTAGGATTTTCTCCCGCCCACGCAAGAGCTGAGTATTTACGGTCACATCGGAACCGGAGTTTTCAACAAACCGAGCACTTCAATGTATATCCCCCGACCGATCGCATGCGGCTTGCACTATTCTTGGCCAGCGGTCCATTGAAAACCAATGGACCGAGATGGGAGAAGCTATGAGGAAGCTAATCTCATCCTTTCAAGGCCGTTGCAGGAAAAGAGGATGGGAAGACGCGATGTCGGGGGCGTACTTACGAGGACGAGTTGAAGGCCGCGGCGGAACGGGACGAGGAAGTAAGATCGGAAGCGTATTCACGACGACGAGAACCTGGTGCGCAGTAAGTAAACTGAGTAAGAAGGCTGCGATGAACAAGCGACGAAAAGAGAAGGAAGTGATTGGTATGTTGGACCTCAACTCCACGATGGCATCTACGTGGGGCCACGATGGTATAGTTTTGGTTCCACGGCCAGAGAATACGTTTAAGACCTGCCCACGCAAGCCCCGGGTGCTTCGCTTGAGACCAGCCCGGTGTCTCAATCAGAACATAGATACTCGGACGGAATGGAACGAGTCTCATGCGGCCTGGGTTTATTCTTGGCCCCATCTCCTTGCGAGGCTCAGATGAGAGAAGCTATGGCGAAGCTAGTCTCATCCTTATAGGGCCGACGAGGAGAAGGAGGTAGGGTGAAGGGCATATGGTGTACTGCACTTACCAAGTATCGTTGCTGCAAGGCGGCGGCAGCAGTGCACGAGGAGCGTCGACAAGGCTCCTACCTGAGCGCGACTGCGAAGTCTGCAAGTGCTCACAGCCGCTCGCAGCCGTGCTGCGCAATCCAAAAGCCCAAGCTCTTTCTATTTCGTTTGCAAGAAGTGGAAGAGAAGTATCGAAGTCCGGCGGGTAGGTGTCCGCTTGGCATGATCGACGGTGAGGTGCCAAAAGGGTGGTGGGGTACTAAACTGCCGGGGCGACAGGCAGTGACCTGGACGCACTCTGTCAGAAGATATACAGTGTAAGAGATGGATGTGAACTTGCGAGATTACTGACAGCCGCGAGCCAGGTTGAAGTTGGCAGACTTGAGTAAGCCATTTGCCTACTTGGTCAAGTCCGAGTTGTCGAAGTCAAGGTCGAGGGGCAATCATTGATCAATGAGACTGATCGTGGTTGCTCAGCTACCTTGCAAGGCCTTGACGGAAGGTTTGGATGACCTCCTGGGCATGGCTGAGGCGTTGCCGTCCTTGTGGAGGGGGGCATTGTGAACGAGCCACGACCCGAGTGGTCGCTGCAGTGAAGCAGTGCGAACACCGAAAACCTACACACTCGAAATACGCGGTCAGCCATGTACTCTGCGCGAGATCGCACTCATGCGCGCACCTTGGTTTGAGCTGGCGTGTGGGTGATGTTGTTGTCGCCATCTCCGTCGATCCCGCTCCGCCGCTTGGGCGAGCCGAGTGTCAGGAGGGCGACAACAACATCGTGCCCGCATAATGACTAGAGTCGGTGAGGTGACTGAAAGGGATCTTTACTTACTCTGAGTTGAGTTTGGGGCGCGAGACAAGCGCGGTGTTGATGTTGTCGTCGCCGAGCTGGCGGGATTGCTGCCCGCCATGGTCAACACCAAGGACGGTAGGCCCACAACGCCGCCTCGCGATGAGACAGGAGAAGCTGGAGGTCGCCAGTATCAGTCGAAAGATCGTTTCTATCAGCGACAAGGTGAGCTGCGAGGTGGTGTTGGGGGCGGGCAAGCCAGGCTGCTGCTGGAGCAGCCCACAAGCTCGACCGCCGACGCCGCCGCAGCAGCCACGAGAGTGAGATGAGCGAAAAATACTTACAGGAGATGTATCATAAGGGTACTTGGGAGTGACTCCGCGTTGCGGGTCGAGTCTTGGGGTGGGTTGGTTGTTGATGTTGTGGTGGTAGAGAGGAGAGTGATGGGGTGTTGAGAGAAAAGTCAATTTTGGCAAAGGCCGCACAGCAACGCGCTCACCCCAAATCCGCGCTATAACCAACATCATTCGCCTGCCATGGCACTCATGTGCCGACTAAGGTCTGGTAAGGGGAACGATTGCCTCGAGAAGCGGTAGTAGCAGCGGAAGAGACGCGGAGAATAGGCTCAATTACATTGTATCCGTACAATTCTTCTGGACCTTGTCTTCTCCCTCGAGCTACGTAACTTGCTTTGAGGCAATTGAATTGACGCTGCATACACCTATCTTTTGTTGCCTACATCCGCCGCCGCCTCGACTCGTCTTTCGCCGCGCCTACACCCTGGACCATCTCGCAAGCCAAACCGCTCAACTCATGTGCGGCTCACGTACATGTCAAGTAGGAACATTGATCACTGACAAGGACCAGCAGCAGTTACTTCTCCTCCAACGACCTAACGATAGCCCACATCTCCATTCCGCGACCGAACTACCAGAAGAAGTAGCAGTCACTAGCACTACAACACCAATTGGCACCCATATACCGACACTACGACTCTCATCGTGCCCTTGTCGCAGACACCAAAAGAGTATCCCAGCGCGACGCCCCCTCCGCACAAGACCACAAGACCGCGCAGAACCGCACAATAATTGACCATAGACGCACTAGAAAACTGAGCAACGATCGCTACGCTCTTTGCTACCAGCTCGAACACCACGGCAAATAGGCACTCAGGACCTGCGCAGTCATTTCAGGCTGACACATTTCGACCCTCACGAGGACGAGACTAGTTCATGCACGCCGCCGAGGGAGACATAGCGAATGGGACAAGATACGGGAGAAACCGCGCTCACACAGCATACGGCACGCAAAAGACAGTGAGTTCAAGAACAAGGTTTTCGTTGGCCATGCTATCTATCTATGCTGAGATTTAAGCTGCGCTCACTAGTTCATAGCCGGATTCTCGTGCCACATGGCTCTCCCACGTTACCTCTCCTCGGGTCGATCACACCCTCGCAGATTCGATCGTCTTCTGCATCGAACGAAGCTGGACCATACACATGTTCTCGGATGTATTCGGCAGATAGTCGGGATGGTAAGTAGGCGCGGAAATGGAACGGTTGGAGGGACAATGGAAGCATATGGCATATTGGTGGAAGGAGATCTGTGTCATGGTCAGCCCAGTCTGCTTGGACTTGTCAAATGGACTTACATTATTGGGGCGTGGCACATAGGTCAACATCGACGGTGTTATGTTCAGGGAAAGCGCGAGGATTATCAGGGAGGACATTCATCATAGCCCTAGGAGCTCTCGCTCGAAGCGGTTGTTTTCTTGAGCTTGCACATAGTCAGTATCATCATACTAAGCAGGATATTAAGAGACTCACTCTTGCTCCTAGTCTGATGACGGCCATACACACGCTGAGATCGTGCAGGAGTGGTGTGCCTCGAGGCTGAAGATGGAACATCTCGAGACTTCGAACCACTCGACGAACCGTATGGATTTCCATGCGCAGGTACTCTAGCCTTCGAACGCGAACCAGCAGTTGGCTGTCCAAGTAACGAGGACGAGGATGGACGTGACTGGAAGGGTATGGGCTCTCGGTCTTGCTCTGAGTGAGAAGAGCGAGATAGGTGGGGCGAATTTCCCGGGGAGCGACCTGCCTGGGACTGCGTAGATTGTCGTTGCCTCTTGGAAGATCCCTCTTGTTCCGAGATGATCTTACGTTTCTGTTGTTGACCTCCACCTGAAGGCCTTGATGTCTGATGTCCCGAACGAGTGGCTCCAAGATCACGCGCATTGTGATGGCGAAGGTTGCTTGCGGACGAATGCTGCATATGGTCCGGGGGCGATGTGCTGTTATGCCGCGATGATTGGCCTAGCTCTCGAAGCGGACCGTTACGAGACCCTTCTTCGTGGCCGATGTGTCGATCTGAAGTTTCTGAAGTGGTTGGCGGCGGCATCATGCGTGAAGATGTGTTTGCCTGCGACAGAGGCCGAACTTGCGCTTGAGACGACTGTGGGCTAGTGTGGTATGCATGCTTCTCACGCACTGGAGTCTCCAAAACACGCTCTTCGCTCAGTCTAGCCAGCGCGTTAGAGCTGAGTGGTGACGAAAGTGACGACTGATCTTCTGGGAGCTTCCGTCGAAGTGGCTCCTCGGACCGGTCCGAATCTAAAGATGCGTCCATGTCTTTGAGCACCGTTGTTATCGAGGGCATCTCTTGTGTATCCTCGATAGGGTCGGAATCTGGGTCTCTAAGAGCTGGATCCCGGTCCCATAGACTGTCCTCCTCCAGGCATCGATCTGACTCCTCTTCAAATAAGTTGTCGTTGCGATCGAAATGAAGGTTGTGCCCATGCGGTGACGTGGAGCGAGCACTGTTCACTGGCATCAGAGTGGGAGTTACATTTGTACCGGAAACACCAGCAAAGGTCAGTCCAGAGTGATTGCCGCGGTCAACCTTTTTCCTGCTCTTCTTGGAATTCGAGTTCTGTACATCATGTGCATTTGCAATTGATCGTGAAGCGAGCTGCAAAGACCATTGTACATGTGCAGTGTCTTGCTCGGTCAATGTAGGACTTCTGGCCTCGTCAAGATCTCGAGTGAGCTTCTGCACCATTGATTCGTACTTGGTCCGGTCAAATTCTATTTTCTTGGCGTGTTCGGCTTGTTGCAACTTCACTTTCGCTTCCGCCATTCTGAAGGCTTCAGTAGATTGCTCCAGTTGATTTTGTAGTTCTCGAAGCTTTTGTTCATACTCGCGAGCACGAGTTACACCCTCCTCCTCGTGGTGGACTAGGCGCGTCTCATTGATCTTCCTAGTCTTGTCAAGCTCGGTACTCTGCAGCTTCAAGGAATCTCGTTCGGAGACAAGAGCAGCTACAAGGAGCTGGGTTTTCTCGAGCTTGGCATGGACGTTGTCTCTCTCTTTTCGCATGTTGGTAGCTTCAATTCGAGCTTGCTTGGTGGCTGCCTCTTCCTTCTCCTGCTTTGCAATGGACTCATGCTCAAGCTCGCGTCGAAGGTTCTCCAACTTCGAGGGATGCTGATTGATCTCCATCTGCTGTTGTTCGCACATTGTCCTAAGATCGGAGGTTTGAGTATCAAGATCGTCATAAGCACGTTGAACTTGTTCGGACTCCTTTCCATAGTCCTCAATCGTCTTCTCTTTCTGTTTCAACTTCTCTTTCAGATTGGCGACCTCGACTGCAGCTTTGGACTCTTTTTGCGCTGCTTGTTGCGCCTTCTTCAACTGCGAGTCTATCTCGATCCTGTCCTTGCGAGCGGCTTCAAGCTCCAAATGTAGCTTGCGGATATTTTTCTCGGCTTCCTCGAATCTGGCCTTTGCGGCACTTATCTTTTCGTCGTGCTTCGAAACGAGGAGGTAGCTCTCGTCCCTCTCCTTCGTCACGCGATCGATGTCGTCCTGAAACTTGCGAATCTTTTGGTCGAGTTCATGCTTGAGATCATCCCCAATCTGCTTGCGCAGGTCGACTTCGCTGGAGTGCTGGACACATTCGTAAGCAAATGTACGTCTACCTCAAGTTCGAGCGTCGTCTTTACTTTATGTTTGGCCTTTTCTGCCAGCTGCTTGTTCTCTTCTTGCAGCTTCCTGATGGATGCCTGCGAAGCTATGAGATGACTTGTCTCGGAAAGATTGGGATAACTCACATTGTACTCGTCCACCTCTCGGTCACGCCTCTGCAGGTTCAGTCGTAATCGTTCCGATTCAGCCTTGGTGAGCTCGCATTTGTCTTGCAACTGCTTGAGCTCACGTTGTAGCTCTTCAGCATTCTGCCTGACAGTCGTCAACTCTTCGCAGTGGTCACGTATTGTGTCCTTCAAGTTCGTCACTTGAGTCTCAAGGTCAGCTCTCGTCGTCTCCAGCTTCTGCTCGTGCTGGTGCAGATTGTCAATCTCTTTACGTAAACGCTGGACGACTTCCTGCTGTGCTTCCAGTTGCTGGCGAAGCGTGGTGTTCGCGTCTTGAGTATTGCGATTGTGTGCAACAAGCTCGTCGGATTTCAGCATTACTGACTGTAGTTCTCCGAGTTGCTCCTTGATGAACGCTTGTAGATCCACGGTAGGTTGAGATTCGGTCTTGACAGACTTCGCGAGGTTTTCCAATCGAGTGCCGAGCCTATTGCATACATGAGCTTTCTGTAACGGTGGACTGTATTCACCACTTACCCTTCGTAGACAGCGCGAAGAATAGTTTCGGACTTCTTTCCATGTTCGAGCGTCAGGAATGGAGTGCCCTGGAGCTGTTGTAAGATTTTGAGGCATTCGTCAACGCCTGCAGGATCCTGCTGCTGCTGCTGTGGCGAAGAGATGTCATGCACTGAAGCTTGCAACTTCTCCAGCTTCTCAATCAGTTGACTGGAGTGGTCTCGAAGATGCTCCTGCATTGAAGGTCCGAGAGACAAGATTCGGCCTTCGAGGTCGTTGCGTGTCGCTCTCTCCTCTACGTAGAGAGCGGTCTGCTTCGTGAGTTCGTTCGTCAATGCCCTTCGTTTCGCTTCTGAGAACTCCAGTCGCAAACAAAGCTCGTCAGCGGTCGCTTTAAGCTTCTTGTGACCCTTTGCTACGTTATCGAGTACCAGACTGACTTCATGTCGCAGAACTTCTTTCTCGTTCTCCAGTTCTGACGCCTGCTGCTGGAGTGTCTTCTTGCATTCCTCTTGGCAATCAAGCGCGACCTTCTTGAGCTTCTCGTAGTCCTTCTGAAGACCAGCAGCAAACTTTTGGTTTGTTTTCGCCTTCTCGCGCAAATGTGACATGCTAACTTTCAGACCCTCATGTTGAGACTTCTCCTCGGCCAAGCTCATGGAGTATTGGTTGATCTGACCCCAGAGCAGAGCCTTCACTTCTTCAAAGTGCTCTACTTGTCTCGTAACGTCATGATCCTTCCGTGTTAGATCGGAATGGTGAGCTGCACGCAGCATATCCCAGGTTTGCTCAAAGCTCAATTGCTTTGAACTACCCTGCAAGCAGAGAAGAGCTGACGCTGATGATTGTTGAGTCGCTTTCGATGATCGTCGTTGCTTCTGCGACTTCTCGACACGATGTGGTACAGCTCGGCCGGAGACGCTACGTAGGGTGGCATTGCCTTGATCTAAAAGGTTGCGCAGTTGTGCCTGACGCTCAGCAGAGTGAACTGTTTGAGTTGTTGGCGCTATTGATCCCGCGTTATGTTGGCCAACTTCCAGGACAGCATCTGTGTAAGGCTTCGGCGGAGATGCCGCGGTCTCTTCTGGCTTCTCCTGCATATTAGGCGTTCCCACGGGAATGTTGAAGATGTCGTTGGGATTGGACTTTCTGTCTGAAAGCGCGGCGGGCGAACGAGGAGCAGGAAATCGTTGGTCGCGAGTAGATTCGTGTGAGGTAGTCTGGGGGCTGCCAATTGGAGACGCTTTGGGAAAATCAGGCGCTGTTAGTGGCGAGATCTGACTTTGGTTCCGATCGTCGAGATGAGTACTTGGCTCATACTCAGAAACCCCATCTGTTGTGGCGCCTGCTTGATCCTTCTCAGGTATAACGGGGAGTGCATCCGGAGGACCTGCCATGTACGTTTGACCACGCTTGCGCGACACGGCCTTGAGTACAAATCCAGAGTCTTTGGACTGAGACGACTCAACGGTCGATCGAGGGGGCCAACGGCCGTCACGCTGCCGGCCCTGCATGCCCTTCTTGACCTTCTTGACCTTCGTAGCAACCAGTAACTTCTTGCGTGCTTCTGGGTGACTGCTAGTGAGCTGTGCAGACGTGGGAGCATCGGAGAAGTATTCATGTACTTCACGACTACGAATCATCGTCAGTGTCGTTTTATGCCAAGTGTCACTACACGTACCCGTCGTTGTCTCCCTTCACAGCTGTACCATCATGGTCGACAATGCTGCAAGGTAGGGCTTCGATCTTCTTGCCGACACCAACATTGACGTTCGGTGCCTGTAGTGACGGCGCGGTCACTGGTGCAGTGGATGCAGTAGGGGAACAAGAGCCTGGAGGCTTCTTATCTGAGAGGCTGTGAGCTCGGCTCAAGATAGTTGCGCAATTTACTCACCAGCAGTGTCGAGCTGCTCCACGGCCCGCACATCGTTCTCCGCTTCACAAAGCGGCTTCTTCGGCTTTGGCAACAGCTTTTCAGCCCACGCAAATCCGGCCGATGGCTGAGGTGGATGGCTACTCTCGCCGAGGCTGGGCTCTTTTGTAAACGCTTTGAGAGGAGGAAGCGAGAAGGAGATTGGCGCCATCTTCTTTGTCACGGTGTTGGAGCGGACCAGTGCAGCAGAAGTTGGGCTGAGAGAGTCTGAGTGGATCTGCGTGTCAAGCACTTCGGCCTGGCTGTCTGGCACTTGAATCTCTTCTCCCGCAAATGCCCTCGAGTCGTCTGAGGGTGTGTGACGCATCTCATTTCTCAGTTGTGACGGCGGCATCGGCTGCCGCTCCTGCGGCGCACGCCCAACCATTGTGTCACCGCTAAGGGCGACCTTGCGGGCTCGATGATTGTGAGAAGTCGTGAAGCAAGAAACGATGGTGTGACGATGACAAGGGGAAGTCAGAGGCAAAATGAGGGGACGAGAGTTGTGATTGTGTCGAGGTGAGGGATTGTGGCGAAGTTCCTAGGTGTGCTCTTTCCGCGTACTTCATGAGGAAGTCACGATGACCGCCACTCACAGCACCACCACGCGACCTCGAAACAAAACAGCGCAATGCAAGCATGGCTACGTGAGAAAGCAGCCGGGAAGACAGAGAGAAGATTGAACAATGAAAACCGCACCTGAAGGATGTCTTTACCGAGCCTCTCGGAACTGTGTGTGCTTCACTTACTTGAACATGATCACAATGTAAGCATGCCCAGACACAAAATCATCACATGAATGTGTTGCAAAGTGAGCGTGGAAACTCACCTCTGCCTGGCACTTACCTCAGACACCAAGACTTACTTTGCGTTGATGATCTGCAGACCTTCGTTGATATCTACACACACACTACCCGCTATTTTCGAATATGCATCTTCGGGGCGATAGATTACCTGTGCTGAGCATGCAGAACCGCCCATTTCGCCGCACACACTATGAGACCAGAAAAAGCTCGTAAGCTTAGCACTGCTCATTGCATGGTGGGTGGCCGAGATTAAAGGCTGAAGATGTTGATAGAAATATAACATAACAGATCGTCTGGTATCGGCATCAGAGGCGTGTGAATTGTTCCTCTTCAACGATTCGACTGTTGACCTCTTGGAGGTTGTGCGCACGTGACTTTCCATACTCATCCCACTGCTGGATGTAACGCATTCTGGTGGCGTTGGGGAGGCTTTTCGCAGCGTGTCTCGTTGGTGCTTCAAGAATGCCATGCTGGCGGTTGGAAGA
>QVXC01000614.1:0-15813 GCA_003501895.1 Phaeosphaeria sp. A1 3.1a | reverse complement strand
GGGTGGAAGTTCAGGGAGGAGGATCTGAGGGTGGAGACGAGCGGGCAGTGGACGAGGGGGTGTGTTGTTGCGGATCGCAGGGGGAGGCCGATTAGTGAGGGGAATGGGAGTTTGGACGAGGAGGTTGTGGGGGATGCGGGGGGTTGGAGTGATAGGAGGAGGGGAAATAGGGTTGGGTGGGCGGTGCAGAGTCCCGGGAAGGATCTGTTTGCGAGGGTCTTGTTGGAGAGGGTGTTTGGGGCGGTTTAGAGTGTTGCTTTAGAGTATTCTGTGGGAAAGAAGACTTAGATGCGATACAGGATATCGCGATATAGGGATCTAGACATTGATAGATTGTATGCGCCACGCTGAAGTGCTAGAATATGTTGACCAACCCGTGACTCCAAAGTAACTCGAATACGCAACGAAAAACACTCTGAATCTTCAACGCCATCGTCGCGGTGTTCCGCCCCTCCACAACGCCGTCCCCACAAGCACAGCCATCGTAACAGCCAACACAATCCCCGTCGTCTGCGACGGATAAGTATCCACCTGTGCCCAATGTCTGTTATAACTCTTCGCCCTCTTCACATACTCAATCCTTCTCTTCGCCCTCTCCTGCTCCTCACTCTTGACCTCCGGGCTCCTCCCAAGGTTACAATACTCCCTCACCAACGGATCCTCGTCCTCGCTCAGATCCAGCCACTCTCTCTGCCGCTCCCCCTGATCGAGCGGCAACGCGATATTCAGTCCGCCGAATACGCCTTCTTGGCCTGATTTCCGCCCAACTTTGACGGACTCGTCGTTGGGTAACCACTCTTCCAGGACTTGTACTGGTAGGGAACGAAAGACGAGACACATCCACATCTCCAAGACATTCATTAGTAGATCCTGACAATCCATTCCCGGCAGCGCATGGCCGCCCATACTCTGCGCCGGCAAAATCGCCACCAGCCCAATGGCGTTGTATATGCTCTTTTGCATCGCGTGGTAATGTAAGCTCGGGTTGTCCCGTCTGTACCTGAAATTGAGATGTTGGGCTACTCGAGCGCGGATAGACCCTGCTTGCCCAATATACATTCGCACACGCCGGTCGAGACCGAGTACGCCGTCGAAGTAGATTCCTGCGCCGGAGTGTTTGAGATCGCCGCCTACGGCTTTGAGGTGGTCGAGGGACCAGCGATTGGAGAGAAAGGTCCAGATTTGGGGCCGGACGCAGCGCATACACAGGTCTGGGAGGTGGGGGTGGCGGGCGATCCAGGCGGAGTATCTTGCCGCATGTCTTGAGTCCGGATGTTGAAGCTTTTGCAGTAAATGTTGTAGGATGTGTTTTGCTTCAAGTTGCATTGGTGACAGCTCTGATGGAATGTCGTACATATTGGATGACTGAATATTGGCGTCGATGTTGTATGGTTTGAATTTGTGAGATGGGAGTCGAGAGGGGCTGGGAGGTTCGCCGACGGCTGCAGACATTTTGGATGGGATGTATATAATGCTTTTTGGTGGTGAGGCGAGAATTGTAGGCAGCGGCTCCGAATAGGTCTAGCGGCGAGGCAACGAGGTGGTTGGTGACCAGGATGTTGGGTAACATGCAATTTTCGTGGTGGTGCCTGGATTTCCAAGTATGAGCGAGCTATGTAGCTTCTGTAACTCGAAGTCTATGACATTGTTGTACAATAGTCTGTGGACTAAATGTTGACGTAAGGAAGAAGGATTGAACATGGATGATGAGGCTTTGGAGACTTAGCGCCCGCTCGCTTCGCATCGTGCAGGACCGCGGGAAGGTCGATCTAGATCAGTGGTTCAGAATTCATCAAGTGCATACCACAGTATGTGGCATAAGATTGCATTTCTGTTTGTGTGCCCATCGTGATTGAAGTCAAACGGCCGTGGTGCTGATGTTATTGTTATTTCGCTCTTCATGCTGATTACTTTCGAAATATGGCAGTCAAATCACGAATGGATGAATACAATTCTAGTGCTGATATTTCGATAAGCCCATAGGAAGCGAATTACAGACCTCATGGCTACGATAACTGTAAAGGCAAACAAATGAGAGGAAGATGGAGGCATCAATGTTCGATGTCTGCCTCTCCACGAACTAGCGCTGATCTTATCTTATCTGATCGCGGACCCCTGCGACTTGAGGCCACAGCAGCAACATGGCGCGAACAAGTCCAAGCTCCAAACACATTGCCCGCGACTTCAACCCACTTGTACTCGACAGACCACATCAAATCATACCCACGTGACTCTACACAGCATACGGTGACACAGTCCAGAGCAAGCAAACATGGTGAGCAACTTCCATGCAAAGCGCCGGGCAGCTTCCCGAACACTTGCGCTAACTCGCCGTTTCCTCATTCCAGGCAAACGTAATACAGAACTCGAGCCACGATGACATGATTGTACGTCTGCCTTCGCATTCGCTCTATCTTCTTCCAAACAAAACATACACCCCGATCATACACCCACCCCGCCAGCTCTGCGCGCGCAATGGCCGATAGCGGACAGAACGTGGACCTGCTCTCGATCGAGGCTAACGAGGTCCAGCACGATGCCGTACTCGACTACTACGGTCGGCGGTTAGCGACCTGCTCTTCGGACAAGACTATCAAGATCTTCGAGGTGGAGGGCGAGAAGCACACATTGGTGGAGACACTGCGAGGGTTCGTCACTCCTCAACCCCGATGTAGACAATGTTGACGAGACTATCAGACACGAAGGCCCTGTGTGGTGCGTGGCATGGGCGCATCCTAAGTACGGAAACATCCTCGCTTCCTCCTCATACGACGGCAAAGTCATCATCTGGCGCGAGCAGTCGTCTACATGGCAAAAGATCTACGAAGTCGCCCTCCACACCGCCTCGGTCAACATCGTCGCCTGGGCGCCACATGAAGCCGGCTGCCTTCTCGCCTGTGCTTCCTCAGACGGCAACGTCTCGGTCCTCGAGTTCAAAGACAATGCGTGGACACACCAGATCTTCCAGGCATGCGGTAGCGGCGTGAACAGCGTTTCGTGGGCCCCGGCGGTTGCACCAGGCCAGGTCGTCAGTGCAAGCGGCAACCAGGCTGGCTCCGCACGACGCTTTGTTACAGGCGGAAGTGACTGCCAGGTCAAGCTATGGGATTTTAGTGCCGAGACTGGCAGCTGGTCACCCGGACAGATCTTGACCGGACACACAGACTGGGTCCGCGATGTTGCGTGGTCGCCTACCGTTCTCTCCAAGTCGTATATTGCGTCTGCCTCTCAGGACAAGACCGTACGCGTCTGGACTTCGTCAGATCTTCGTACGTATTACAAAAGTTGTACTATTCGAATCCGCTAACTATTTGCAGGCGAGTGGAAGTCTACCGTTCTCAATGTCGATGCCGTCGCTTGGCGCGTAAGCTGGAGCTTGAGCGGAAACGTGCTGGCCGTCAGCACTGGCGACAACCGAGTCAGTCTGTGGAAGGAGAGGTTGAGTGGCGGCTGGGAGTGTGTCAAGACGCTTGAAGAGTAAAAGTGGTGAAGAAATCGATGATATGAAAAGACTCGGCGGTGAGCTTGTCGAGTATGTCCCTAGACTTGTGAGCCAGCCAAATATCCAATGATCCAAAGTTCAATCTTCCTTCCGCGACAAATTGCTAATTGCGTAATGTAAAGCCGCTGCTTGTTTCAGTGCGTATAACAACAAAGCTCGCTGTTCTTTATAAGACTTGAAGTCACTCGACTAGACCCAACTCGAGTACCCCTGAGACATATCCATAGTCACATTTCCACACCAAGGCTTATGGTCGCCCCACCTTTCACTTGCCTGATCGTGAAAGATATATAGAGCCCGAGCGCACAGGCCTCATGAGGTCCTCAACCTATATATTCATCGACAATCCTCCTGCCTTGCAACCTTTACGATAAATCTGCCCCAACTCGACCTCACGAACATGGCGACAGCAGCCATCGACCCCACAGCGATGGCCGCCCGCACCACGATCCAGATCCTCGCTCGTCTACCCAATGAACTGCTCAGCACGATCTGTTCATGGCTTCCCACTCCTGATGTTCGTGTGCTTGGCCACGTCAATCGGTGGTTTCAAGACTTCACCGCCGACTATCTCCGCGTGTCTCAATACAAGTCGGGACTCTTTCGCCTTCCGGATGCGGTTCTCCTCAAGATTGCCCGCACGTTGCCCCGACACGGTCACAGTCGCCTTGCGCGCACAACTCAGCAGCTATACCCTCTCCTCATGAAAGCCCTGGTGCTCGATGATACAGCAGATGACAAGGGCCGAAGCTTGCTCCATGCAGTCCACCTGGGCGACATGAGATTGGCGCAGAAGATCGTCTCGCTGCGGGCTGACGTGAACAGGCCAGGCCTTGGCTTGATGTTGACGCGAAGCGGCCCGGAACGTCTTGGGCGATGAACACCACTCGCAGCCGCAGCCCAGCACGGGAATGAAGCCATGGTACGTTGGTTGCTGCAAGCAGGCGCCCAGGTGTACGTGTACGGCGAGGCATGCCCTATATTGCTCGCCATATCAGAGGTTCGGTGCGCACTCCAAGGGTCTTACCAGTACAAGAAGATTGCTCGTATACTGCTTCGACACCATACAATGGGCGAGATGGGCGGGCAGAGAACCATAGAAAGAGCTCTTCTCCTCAAAGCATGCGAAGCCCAGATGATCGGATTTGTCCAAGACTTGTTTCGACGAACCAGTGGAAGCCCAGACTCCGAACAAATTCGAGGTGACCGATGCTATGTCTTGAATCGGCTTTTAAGATACTCGTATATTTATTTGGACTACTCGAATGGGGTGCTATTTGAGGAATGGGCCAACATTATCACACTCCTCCTGGATCACGGTGCCATCCCGATAGATGCGCGGGACTTGTTCTTGACCACGGTTTCTGGCCCAGCCTTCGGAGCTTCACGGAGGATCGTATTCTACCCAACCAGCCCGCCCTTGTTCGCGCCCCCATTGCCATACATCAGAGATTTCCGGAGAAACCTTTTCATCCCAACCAGCCGGCGCTTTTTCCCGCCCCCCGTGCCATACATCGAAGACTATGAGTGGAACAGATTCGACCCTACCATCCGACGTTTCAACTAGAGTTTGCAACGAACTCCGTCATTGATACCTCTGAGGTACTCTCGAGGCTTCCGCGAGTGCAGATCGACTCACATACTTTCTTTAGGAATCCGTCGGCGCCGGATGAAACGTTCTTCAGCAGTCGAATTGGCGCAATGCCAGGACGGCAACCGAGCGTCAAGCGCGAAATGAGAGGAGTCTTTGACTCTGGATCTGGCGATGGTGGGCGATCTATACAGACGAAGGAAGTCAACATCGAAGCCTAGCATGGAGGGAAAAGGCAATGGATCGTTTAGTATCTTCGATGTGTAACAATTAGAGCCAAGAAGCCCGTCAGCATTCAAAAGTATACAACACCAGTTATGAGAACCCGTAGAAGATGTATGAAGTGATTGGAAGCATAAAATCGAAGTTCGGTGGAGGTGCTGAGTGGTCCGTCGTGAATAATGGCTTGAGTGAGATCTACAGTAATTTGAATGGAATGGCCCGTCCATTCTCGGAATTAAGCATAATTTATCGAGCTACCACTTCAATTTCTCGCGCAATGGAAATTGTGAATAAATACATACACTCACAATGCTCCTTATTACTGCCAACCCGCCGGTAACGTTGTGGATGAACGTGAAAGCTGTTAACGCCCATCAAACACATGCTACTCTCACCCATATTTAATCTCCTTTGGCAAGTCTTTCCCCTCGTAACTCAGAACAGCCCTACAAGCAACAGCCTCCACTCAACTCAAGAATCATGACGACTAACTTCACTGGCTCGACCACGTCGGGGCTCCCAAGCATGTCACTGGAACGCCTACCTACCGAAATACTCTTCCATATAGCTGACTGGCTCACAATCTCCGAACTCCGCATCCTCGGTCGCGCCAACTGCCAATTCGCTGATTTCGTCAAGGGCTACTGCAAAGTATACCAGTACAAGTTGGGTCTGTTTCGCCTCCCTCAGAGCGTCCTACAGTGAATCACTGGCCATCTTGATACAATCATGGAACAGAGCCGTTTCGCAAGGACATCTCACAAGCTCTACCCTGTTGTCATGGAGTCACTAGTGTCTACTGCTGAAGCCGAACACAAATCTGCTTTGTTGATCCACGCAGCAATGTCAAACAACGTACCGCTAGCCCAAAAGGTCGTACATTTCGGCGGCGATGTCAACCGACAGCAGACTGCAGCCTATTACCATCGGGGCCCTCCACTCTCCACCGCAATCGAGTTCGGACATGCAGACATGGTACGCTTCTTGTTGCAGGCGGGAGCCAGCCAACTTGACCATCGTGGCAGCCGAGGACCTCTACAGGATGCTCTCCGATGGGGTCACGACGAGGTAGGTCTTGTCCTGTGTGAAGATTGAAGTCAAAAAGACACCGCCTTGCGATGGAGTCCCGCACACAGCATACTTTCCGAGGCCTGTGAGTTTGGGCGAAGCATCGTGGTCGAGGGCCTGCTTACACGCGGACATCCAGGACAGACCCCAGAAGAGAGCATCCATACTCGCAGCCAGACTTTGCACCGCGTCCTTCGGATGCATGCGTGGGAGGGCAGTCTCGTCGTTGATGGGAAGCTGGTAGCAAAACCCCTCGATGATGTCTTCAAGATCACCAAGTTGCTTCTCGAGTATGGGGCTGACCCGGATATGAAGTTCGATCATTGGGTACATTCGATGTATCTTACGGACTCCTCGTCGCTGAAGTGGGGCAAGCATAGTCCAGATCCACGGGTTAGGGCGCTGTTTTCTACAGGAGGCACAAAATCTGCAGGAGATCCGAAGAAGCCGACGCAGGAGAAGGGGAAGTCAAAGAACGATCGCAAAGCGAACGGACAGAAAGAGACACAACCCAAGCCAGAAGCCGCCCATCCACCCAAGGATTGGCTCAAGAAGTCAGTCAATCGAACCGGTATCGAAGGATCGTGGAGGCGCCCGGAAGCACCCTCTCGCGAATCGAAGCCAGCACAGCTCGAGTGGCGTAAAGAAGCTGGCCCCATAAGTACACCCGCCCGGCGAAAGTAGGACCGGTGAAAGTGTCTGGCCACTGAACGCCAAAACGCGAGAACGACTGGTGTGATGGATCAGGGAAAGAGGGCAGAGCAAGCAGTGTTCTTGATCATAGTACTAGCGAAGAAGACGGTTGCTGGGAAGTAATGTGTTTCACAAATGGAGCGGAGGATCAGAGCACATGAGGTGGGTATCTACCAGAAAGTCTGATGATGGGATTGTTTCAAAGTGGTAGGATGCAATCATGTGCGCAGAAATTAGCCTACCGATGGCGGAGAAATCAATGAACAGTCTAATGTATCAGTTTGAGTACTAACACTTGTAGCGAGGCTAAGGAAGCATCAAGGTGAAAGGTTTATATCAATGCTCTCAAGGCATAGCTTCAACAAATTAATCTGCTCTCATGACATGTCACAATTTGAATGTGATGCTCATCGATAATTCTCTCCAGGTCGTCTGACCCTGAATCTAACAGTGTGGTGAAAGTGAGAGTGAAAGCGAGTGAAAGCAAGTGACGTCAAACCATCGTGCACGTGCTTCTCATTTCACACGAACCTTCCAACTTGAAAGGCTTCCCACCAACATCTCTTGCCACACGGCACTTTCCTCTCTCGTCGGTCCCTCGAACATGCAAACTTCATCCAGCAGCGCGACTATGCCTCCGGGCCAGGCCTCGGTGCTCCTGCGCCTCCTGAATGAGCTACTTGGCGAGATAGCCTCGTTTCTTACGATTCTGGTACTGCGCTATCTTCGTCGCACCAGCGTCAGGTCCAAAGTCTTCGTCGATGATTACCTTCGCTGTCGATACACCTCAGCTTTATTCCGCCTACCCACCAGCGTCCTGAACAAGATCTCCGGATATCTGCCTCAGACAGCCTATCGTAGCCATTTTGCAAGGGCCAGCCAGAAGTTTTACCCTGTGCTCATGGAAACCCTGGTCCGCTATGATATCACAAATAGGGAGAGTTGGTCTTTACTCTGGGCCACACAGTTCAACGAGATGACGTTAGCCCGGAAAATCATATCGCTCGGTGGAAACGTCAACGTCAGGATTCCTAATTGTCAAACAAAATGGCACTCGAGTCCACTGGCTTCTGCAGCATGGTATGGAGACAACAGCATGGTGCGCCTATTGTTAAACCTCGGCGCCAGCCAGTTCACCGATGGGTCAGAACTCCACTCATCTGGGCCATCACTGGTGGAAACGAGAAGACAGCAAGACTGCTATGCGCGGATGTAAACGAGAGCGACTTCTTCCATCTTCCAGAATGTTTGGGCTCTCTAATGAGGAGAACTTTCTCGACATGATATGTCGAGCTGGTTTCGCAAAATTGACACAAACAGTCCTCGAATGTGGTGACCAAAAGGGTAGAGACAAGGGAAGACTGAGATTGCGCAGCATTGCTTTGCACAGCCTTCTGCCAAAACATGCCTGCCTAGGCGACTTTATCGAGCGGAAGATTCTGGAGGCGGTGTACAAAATCACAAACCTGCTGCTCGAGCACGGAGCCGACCCTGATCTCGAATTACCGGTGAAGATGAGTCGTCTGATGACCATTCGAGAGCTAGAAATTCGGAATCCAGACCCTTGTGTGAGAAACCTGTCCGCCAGTATGCGACCGGTGTCGCAAGCGAAGCCATCGAAGCCTTCATATCAAGTGGGACGGTTGATGTCACGGCACAACGTTTCGGCGCACAGCTCAACAGCAACTCGAGAAGAGGAGATTTCAGCGAATGGAGACTACTCGATCTCGCTATGGGACTTCGTCAAAATGCCGCACAGGAAGGGATCAATTGCCGATGGCGGACCTCTTCCTGGATTTGTGGACGCTGTCGATACCCAAAGGCGTGATTGATATCGGGGATACTTGGATCCGCTGGCAGAGTGTCGCACTCAGACGTTGGCTCGGGCAGATTCGATGATAACGAGAGCATCAGAACAGTGTGACGTATGGTTCGACTTCAGCGCCAGCCGGAAGACTGTACATATCAAATGGACATAATCACCATACAAGGTGAATGCTAACGTACCAGATCGCAGAGTGGGAGCATTCAGATCGAAGCGGTCAATTGATTAAAATGGAAAGAGCGGGAAAATGAGCAGTTTACAGGGAACTGACATGCAAGCGAGGAAGGTCGCAAACGGTGCTTCTATATCCAGGCGACGATTGTCCGCTCGAGTTCGAGGGTCGTATTCGGAGCCGACGGACGGTACTCGAGGCTCCCAAGGAGAATTTCGCGGGAGTACTGAAAGTGAGACCAATTGGAGAGACATTTGTATCGGGGTAGCGCTAGAAAAACCCAGCATGCGTTCCATCAGTATTGAATGCCAAAGCTTCTGGTTAAAATCGCTGCTTTTGTGTGACGTTAGCTGAAATACCCAATTCTTGGAGCTGTCTATGCCTCTACCATACTGAGTAATCTTGTGCAGTAACTGATAAAGACTGAATCGTAGCTTTGCTGAATCTCTTCGAAGTAATTACGTCTATCTACTACTTTGCTGCACCTCACACCCCTCGCCACTGCAGTGACAATCCATACAGATTCGGTCCACGTATGCATAGACTAGAAGTAGATTGTGAATATCATACATGCTGGTTTTTAGTGCAGACTGAAGCAAGTTTGACCATGGTCAAGCGATTATCCAGGAACCGTCTTCGGTCATCTAGATCGCGTTATTAAAGCCCGTACATCGCGAATACTTGGACTCTGCATCTGATCGTTGCTTCTATATACCGCAATATATTTAAAGTATCATTTCAAGACTTTGAAGACACAAGTCATAGCTAAACTACTTATAGTAAGCATGAACGACTTTCAGAGTCGTTCTTTACTAAGCTAGCACTCATGACTAGCTTTAATGGAGATGTCGAGACTGGGGAGAGGCCATGAAAGTTGTCAAAGAAGCGGCGGATCGTCAATGGCAGCCAACGTAGGATCTGCTCTTACGGTGAATGAGCGAGGTCTGATCGAATTGAAAACGTGTCGGCGTGCATTACCATTTGTTTGTGTTTGTTCAAGTGCTAGCTTCCAGCAATTGCAACGAATTCAATGAGACCCCGCTTCCCCAGCTTCTCGAGTCAACCCTTCTCTTCGCGCTGTGTTACCGCCAGACTTTCCTTTCGCATGATCGAGCGCTCTCTTCAGTCGCTGCCCTCGCAGCTGATCAGAGCATCCTGCCAGGTTTTCACATCTATCAACAGCACTACAGAGAGTACGTCGCGCCAACACTCGTCACCCGCGCGTACGAAGCCATTGTTCATCAGCGACGCGGTTGCAGCTCCCGACAAGAGGACTCTGCAGGTATGGACGGTTTTGACACAGCTGTCGAGCGATGACCTGAAACTATGGGTCCTCGACAGTATCCTTCCAGAACTTTGGCTTTACTTAGAGTGGCGGCGAGTGATGAGTGAGAAGAACAAGCTCAACCATCCCCATCACTCCGGGAAGTGATCGAAACGATCAAGGATTCGACGATGAAATCATCACAGTCCTCAGATGCTCTTGCGAAGAGCGCGGCAGTGACCTCACGCATGCTGTGGGCACACACGGTGTTGCTGGTTCATCGACACTTGAGCAAAAATGATACTTTTGCATCAACCTTCGACACCCGCGACCGTCAACTCGACTACTCATTCGAAATTGTCGAAATTTGTTGACAAAAACATGGACGAGATACGATGCTCTAAGAGACAAGCGAGGCACAAGACGCAGGATGTGCGCAAGCAGAAGTCGGAGGGTAAGTTCCAGAGCCTATGCCATTTTCAAAATACTGACATGCTGCAAAGGAGCTGGTTTTGGGTAATGCACCGCACACGGGGTCTGAAATCCTACGACTCTTCCAGGGAGTACTTGACAAGATTTACGTAAAAGTCAATCTTAGTATAGGATCCTGATATCCCTCACAAGTAATGCTATATCGTCTGATCTTATGATACACTGTTGTAGTACTCCTGGAAGAGTCGTAAGATTTCAGACCCCGTGTGCGGTGCATTACCCAAAACCAGCTCCTTCGTACCAAGAGCTTCCTGCTAGTATCAACTCTCAGGTTGAGGAGTTGGCGTTTACGAAGATTGCATCGGCACCCCTGCTTCATACGAAGGAGCTGGTTTTAGTCATGCACCGCCTTTACATCATCCGAACCTGATAAGTAGTCCAGGAGTCCTACGACATGCTATTATTATACCAGACTATCCTCATATCTGTTGAAGTTCTAGTTGGGCCATGGGTCAAGATTGTGATGGCACTTTCCATGGAGTGACGTGATTGACCAGTACTTTAGCATTTTCATCCAGGCCTCTGACATAATCATGCGCTATGTCTCGAATCTTCAATACCGCCTCCAAGTGCTTCTTGACCTCTGTAACTTAGTTGTACAAGCGCGAGACGTGTCTAACCAAGATGGGACCCACGATGTTCATTATGTCGGCTCGTCTCGTGGGGTCGGTCTCCAGTGAGCCAGTACTCGTGACCAGTTTCGTTGCTTCTCTGTCCGCATATCCTCTGATGTGCCGCGAAGCCAAGCGGAGTAACTCCACTTCTTCCTCTGTTGGTCGCGTAAACTCACAGACACTGCTCTCCTGGAGGGACGGCTTCCTTGGTACTTGTTCTACGGCTTTCACAAGTTCGAGTCCTTTCATTGCCTAGTTCTCTCAAGAACAAACAGAATATTGGTGGCCCACCTTCACCAGATGAGAGGATTCGTTGGCCTGAGAGGGCTGGCAGGCACGCGATAACTTCACTTTCATATTACAAAAGCGGTCCATGACATTTAGATGCATGAAGACATATAAGTTTCGTGACAATAGTGAATGCCCATCTAATAAAAACGAGAGCGACGACGCGAATTGGTGCGAAAATCCGACGATGCATTTGTATGCCCGCTAGTGCCCACAGATTGCAGTCAAACACCGCCTTCCTGTCATTCTGTTCTTCTCGTAACCTCTTCGCCCTCACCTCCCCTTCTTACCATCACGCAAGCAGTGTCCCGTGTCATTCCCACAGGGGCCATGATCTAGCGCGCCTTCATGAATGAAGAACCAGACCATCCACCGGAGTCGCGCAATTTTCGTTGGACTGCAACATCTTTTCCCTCGCAAATACGTCCAAGCACACTATCTTCACCGAAATGTCGCCAAAGGCTTCGAAAGGGCTATCCGTCGAGGAAGCTGTTGCACCTGCGGACAAGACCACACTTCAGGTGTGGTACGCACTCACAGGGCTTCACGGTGATATCCTAAAAACATGGGTTCTCAACACCGTTCTACCAGATCTCTGGCGCTTTCTTGCCTGGAAGAAAGCAACCAAAGAAGCAACAAAACTCAACTGGTCACCATCGCGGAAGGAGGTAATGAGCGCAATCAAAGCACATCATGATCTGGTGTCAACGAGCTCCGAAGACTTCGTGCGGAGGGACCAGATCGATGCGCAGAAGATATGGGCACACACTGTGGTCCGGATCAAGGCACATCTGCAGACATGTGCTCAACTCGCAACTACCTTCAGTACCGACGCCGCTCAAGTCGACTAGTCTTTCGAATTATTGAAATTTCTTAACAAGAACATGACCGGGAAGCGATCATTACACGCTAAGCATATCATCAAAGCTCGCAATCGTTGCAACCAGAAGGTGAAAGGTAAGCAAGCTTTCTTCAAATTTGAGATGATTACTAAAATCTTATGGAGCTCGGCTGGAATGAAAAAGACCAGCTTGAAGCACGTCGCGACCTTATTCACACGCGACAGGCGACCTGGCAACGAGCATGAAGGAGCCAGGCTTTAGTCATGCACCGCCTTTGTATCACCCGATACCTGATAACTATTCTAGGAGTCCTATAATATAGTATTTCTATAACAGACTATCTTTATATACGCCCAAGCTATAGCGGGGTCATAAATTAAGATTGTGATCTTAATGATACGTTGTTTTGTAGTATGCATGCTATACTATAGAGATGTGAGATATGTCGGCGATACGTTATCAAAACCCGACTTCTTCGTACATGGATCCATGGCGCAGAAACTCTGAGGACGCAGAAGAACACTAAAGCAACTGTGCCACAGCTTTCCCAATCTCAAGTATCAGCTTGGCGTTTCGTGGTTCTACAGACACGGTGATATGGAGGGTCTCCGTAGAGAGAAATCGGCGTTTAGTCCGCGTCATTTCGCATAACTACACTTCCGCGAACGCAGGTGGAATGGCAGTCGCGGTCAGTCTCAGCCAGCCACAGGTATGCGATTCGATCGAGGAGGAAGATATGCGCCGCAAGGATTTGTTCTTTAGTTTCTTGAGAAGCTATGGTGGTCAAGCCAACATTACTGGAACGTGTTCATGTAGTGAGCAGCGCAGATCACGCTATGCTGACTTCAAGTCTTCGCTCAAGTCCAAATCCTCAACAATACCTGTGGCTGGACCTTTCTCTATGGGCAATACGGATGACGCAGAGTGGCATAGTGATAGTGACTCGGTAAATGGTCTGAGTACCGCACAGATTGTCTTGAAGATCCAAGGCGGCTGAAATTTGCAGTCAATCCGCAGCAGGCTTGAAGTGAATTAGTGACCGGCCTCACAGCCTTCATCGCAACGCCAAGAGAGAGGCTGAAAGTCTCCCACAGCAAGACCTATTTCAACCATTTGACGAGAACCCGTTTGACATCTGTCACCGCAGTAGCGCCAACAAGATGCGGTGCTGCTCTTCCAAGACCTCCAAATATCATATTGAACCGCATCTCACCATGTTCCGACTCGAAGAAGACATTTCAATCGTCGGCGCTCGCGCGAAGGACAATATTTAGGATGTTCAGCAACCAACCCAACCTTTCAGCGAAAAAAAAAGAAATCTGCTCAATACACAACACCCGTACCTCGAGGACTTGTACAAATTAATGGTGGTCACTTATAGATTCTCTCTGTGAATCAGAAATTTGATACGTTTGATCGAAGAGATTCTCCTTACTTGCACATGGACTTGCTGAAATACGACAGACAAGGACAACTTCATGGATAAGAGCCATGCCGTCCTTTGGAAAAGCGCGTACGAGGGGCATATTCAACGTGTGCCCGAGATCTTCTCCCACGTAGACTAACCTGCAGTGCGAGATAGCCTAATTGTGGTATCCTTTGACTATGACCAGTTCGGCACTGCAAACAAGCTTGCACAGCCCGGAGAATACGAGCATCAGTATGTTGACGTCTAACGTGGTGCTTGTGCCGCACTGAAGGACCTCCTTGGCGATGCATGCTGGCCTGGCGGCTTTGAAAAAGGTTAGTATAAGTGGGGCTGATCGTCATGGTGCTTCACATCATTCGAACGGCGACCAATATACACACTGGCGGTCGTCCTTGAAAAAGCGGCCTCGACACCTTCGAGAAACCTCACTGGACGACTTAATTGACAGCTCATATACACATGCGCGTAGCTCCGGCGCAGCAGTGCAGCTATGTACACCGACAAGACATTTACGCAGCTGCGTAGTTTTGTATTTTGGCGTAAGTACGCCTTGCGCACATCAGGCAAATCGCACGATTGAGGCAACTGAAAATATACTGTGCAACATAAGAAGCACAGAGATGGAGCCTGCTGTGCGCCATGTAACCTGTTCAACGAGTAATTTTGCACGGGTGTCCATAGTCGAATTGGAAAGAGCATAAGCCAAAAACAATATATGTAAGTAAAGCTATCTTCTTGTCATGCCCATCTGGCTGCTTTCGATTCGTCAGAGTGTGTTCGAATTCGCTTGACCCGATCAGTTGTCTGTCAAGGGCTGGCTTCGGCCCGTTGTTCACACTTGTGGAGCGGCCTTCGGTCGTTGATCGTTGCTCGTCAGAAGTCGAACTCGGAGCCAGCCCCAGGCATGACAAGGAGAAACTGTTCCTGTCAGCGAAATTGAACAGACTCTTACGTTATCAGGCCATGGACGATCGCATGGACGACCATTCTTCAGCATGGCGACTGACTACAGTAAGTCGATCTCGCAAGCGAGCTACTGCGAGTTGTCCTGCCACACTCGATATCGTTGTTGTTCTCGATACCGTCAAATCTTTCACGCCGCAAGATCACGATACCTACGCCAACCACAAGTGGCTGCAACGCTCCCTGGCCGATGCATTCAAGGATGCCCGTATTGTAACGGCTGGAAAGGTTCATCCGGACGAAAGTGGCGCAGAACCCACCCTCCATACCAAAAGTATTGTAGATGGACTTCTGTTGAAGTTTCTGAACCTGAGACTTTCCACCAAAACCGTAAGTGAGCCTCCTTTGACTTCTGGCTGCGATCAAACTCTGCACCTGGGTATCGTCAACAGCCCGTCTTGGACAAGTATGTCGTGTCGATGAAAGTAAAACATTTAACATTGATGACAGAGTGACAGACCATTTGTGATCGTGGTCCATAACACCAGTGGCTCCAACATGATATTCAAGTTCCTCCTGAGTCTCGCCACTATCATCGCAACGCAGCGTGATGGCCTTGGACTCAAGCACAATCTGTGTGGAATAATGGGTCTCGACAATTCCACAGCTGATGACCATCATGATGAAATTCTTAGTGTGAACGGAATTGCGCCGATCTCAGGGGCTGGGTTCGCCGGCAGCAACTGGTCTACATGCGATCGGGACATGGGAAGAAGATTCGCTTGCAGCATTCCAGTGACTTTCTTGTTCGGTAATAGCAATGTTCGTGATGAGGCGATCCAAGAGTATGTACACGTGTTCCCTCGATGCACTAACATGTTCTCCCCATTGGACGAGAAGGTGAGTAT